>CM061043.1:135243247-135344612 GCA_030762985.1 Adelphocoris suturalis | reverse complement strand
TCCCCCTAAATTGACCCCTTCAAACCAGCGGACGAAATTCTGAGACTGAAATTATAACTTCTGTAACAACATGACGAAATACACCCGTATGGATCTGTCCCCCTATACACCTGATGAGGCCAAGCAAGGGCGAAACTAGTTGTGGTAACAATAAACACATAAAAAGGAAGAAGCCGTGATCCTTCCACCCTCAAACCAGTATTCTGTACAAAATATATGAGAAGATGCCTACATCACTGACTAGACAATGGGGGCAGGCTGGATTCGAATCGTGATCGCTGTGAACCTGGCGGTATGTTCAAATAATCTGAATGTTTACAAAGGGATAGACTAGTTGATGTTATTTAATTTTTAGATGGAAGCTTGCGAGTATCCAGACCACCAAACTATACACATCAACTAATCTATATTGGACTGAATCTACATCCATACCGCTAGGTTCGCTGCGATCGCAATTCGAATCCGGCCTGAATTCTTTACGTAATAATTATGAAAGCATTCTCTTACCCTCAATGGCCCATATTATAGAACAAATCCTATTACAGAATGAAGCGTGAAGTAGCCAGCGCCGTCGTGGAAAAAGGCGTGCATGAGAGAGTCCGACTCACAGAACTCTATGAGAAGAAAAGAGAAGAGCTAGAAAAGCAGCACAACGAAGTCAGAAATCAACTGGCTGGAAAGAAGAACGAGGTAATTACGAATTTTCCAACTGAGCTCTTATAATATTATAGATCTTATTATAAAATGCATAATTATACGTTTTAAATATTTTTATTGCATCCTTGAAGCTACACATTAAAGTATGAAGTGACATATTTTACCAACCTGAAGTTTAATTGGTTATGATTGTCGGTTGTGATTCTAGGCTAAAGCAACATTGGAGAAAGACCTTGAGGAGAAATGCAACCGTTTAGAGCAAGAGATTGAGCTCGAGCCAAGATCAAGTGAACGTTGAACTTGCTATCCAGAACATTTGGTTTCTAGTCATTCACCTCTAGAAGGTTTGCACAATTTTTTTCTTAATTTTTTATAACCCCCTTATTTGATCCATTAGGTAAATTGAAGGAAATTGCAATTCATGATGATTTTTGAGTTATACTGTCTTACCACCAAGAAAGAACTGTCATCTACTGCTTTTAAGGATATTTCCATGATTAAGGGAGGAACTTTTTGCACTAGTGTGCAGAGTGGGTACAGGTCACACACTGTAACCTTGCTGGCTTCCCTGAGAAGGTCTAATGACAGTAGGGCAGCACAGAGGGAAGAGAGACTCAATACCTCTCCCCAGTTGGTGCAGAGCCCTCCAACCACCGAGCAATGGAATGAGCTCCCTACTGAGTAGCGAAGTTCTGTGATTGTTCATTAGGTCTAAGGTCCACTGTGGTCTAGAGGTTAGCATTAGATGCTAATGAGTCGAAGGTCCTGAGTTCGAACCCCATTTGGTAATAATTTGCATTCGAACAACCTCTGAAACATATTTTTAAACGCCATTTTGATCTATTCAACTAAGTAATCTGTTTTACTAAAAGGATTGATTTAGGGTATTCTCTACTTTTGAGATGCGAGCATCCAGACCATCTAACTATACACAGCGTTGTGATCTATTTGTCCAACTAATCTATATTTTAGCAGAGAACATAGATTAATACAAATTTAGGCGCTAATTCATTTAACAGAACTTGGGTTTGTTGCGCCAGTTTCCATCAGGAGTGCTTGGTCCATAACGACTGGAGAGTGGTATTGAGACTCTACTGATCAGAGGGACCCTACTCCCACCCAACACCAACCCCCCTTTCCCTCACACCCTTTCCAGCCTCTTGCTAAGGATTGGCTAAGAGCCCCTGCACATATTTTCTCTCCTGCACATCCTAGATACCCAGAAAGAGGTAGACGAGAGGATGTGAAAACCGTCAATCTGCATGAACTTTTGCTGCAAGATTTAGAGGAGTCAGCAAGGATACAGTCCACGACCTATAGTAATATCTTATAAGGTTTTGAACCAAACATAGTACGAGTATGTCTTCTCATAATATCTATTGATATCCTCCCAACACCATGACAGAGTGGTTAGGTATATTCATTACCTGTATAGTATTGATTCTCTTCTGTAGCCTCGTTTAGAGTTTGGTCTTGATTTCTCAAATCACGTACTGTGAGGCTACTATTCGTTTATCTTTGTGGTCTACTGGGTTGTTAACCTCTAAATTTCAGCCTCAGCTTGACCTGTTTTTTTTTTTTTTTTTTTTTTTTTTTGTTTTTTTTTCTGTACAGATCGTCTTCCTCAGCAAGTGATGATCTGCAAGGAAGTCGGTGTCATCCTATCCAGCGTAGAGACAACAATTCTCCCGCGCTCTCCTTAGACAGACTCTCCAGGCAAATAGATTATGTAAGGTGTTTTTTTACCTCTTGATTTTATTAAAAGTTGCTATCCAAAACTAGTTGGGAACTCCTCAGGTAGGTCTTGATTTCGTGCCTCGAAAACTAATATAATGTACTAGCGTTTTTGATAGCGTTTATCATCATGTAGTTCGTTTCTAACTCTCAAATATTGAGGAAAAACGATCCCTTTTCACGAGTAAGCCATTTGAAAACGAAATGTTGGCTACTAAACATTGAAACCTTATTAATTCGTGCCGTAAGTTGTGCTAATTCATTACAAACCTTAAAACAGGTTTGAAACCCGACATTGCACGAATAATCAAGAAAAAATTGTTATTAGTGTAAAAAATCATCTTTGTAATATGTTTCATCTCACCGTGCAAGATGATGTGATCCTTTTTCCTTCATATTTTGTGATATATAGGGTTTAATAGTATGCCTCATTCTAAAATATTTGTAAATGAATCTAGTCCGGTAAAGATCTTGGTAGTTGCATATTATATTTTATAGAAATGTATTTGTTGGAGATTCTCATTTTTATGTTTACAAGAATCAATTGTGGTTGAACATAGATGCGTTTTATGAGTTTAGTAATTAGAGTTTTCGATTAAAACAAAAGAGCCAGGCTCATGCAAAAAAAGTTTGTATTTATATAATGAAAATAGCCTTCTTTGTTTTCCGATTACGGAAAAAATGTTTTTGAGTTTTGGATATCATGAATAAAATTGACAATCAGTTTTTTCTAGATAAATTGCAGAGGCTGTGGATATATTTGCGATTGATAATGACAAACTGATGAAACATTTTAAAAAGTTTTCATCTGATCTTTGACATTTTATCTTGTACGATTGGTTGAATGTTTCTATATAGGTACCTAGTTAAAAGGTTAGTGAGTGTATTCGGCTCTTTTTTGAGTGTTGCATTTTACCTGGCCGAGAGTGTTGAGCACCTAGTGAATCAACAGTTGGAACGAGAGAACTCGTGAAAACAACCCAGTAGCAGATAATTATTATGTCGTTGTTGGAATTTAGTAGTGTTGGAGTACAAACTGTTTATACTTCGTATCATAAAATATTGTTGAAAAAAAGTACCTATTGTTACCAATTGTTGTTGTTTTGTTATAAATTTTGTTTAATCGGAATAAAAAATTTAAAAAAAAGAAGAGTTTTGGGATAAGAATCTCCAGTATTTTGCAGGGTTTTTGCAACGTTTTATTGTCCAACACATTGCATTTCTACTCTACAATTATTCTCTATTTTCATATGAAGGAAGAATAAAGTAATATAGATATTCAGAGTTTTCTTGAACCAAAAATGGCCGATGAATAGGATATTTTTAATGAAGAAGGAGCTCGACAATAATTATAGTGGACAAACAAGGGGGAAAAAATGATCAAGTTCTTATCCCAGAACGGATTTTTCTTCAGAAAAGTGTCATAAGTACTAAGTACGTATACGTTTGAAATGTGAGAGAACATGTAGGTGTCTTGATGGAACGAGTGACTAGTTGTATTGTTCTTAATTTTGAAAATATGCAGCTGAAATTTGTTGAAAATGTAAATCATACCCTTCCATCGGACTCGCTGTGGAGAAAACACTCGGTTTCCTTGGAAAAATCGTCCCATATGCTTTCGCACGTCTTTGTAAACGAAATCACCCTTCAGATATAGGAATGAAAAAATAAGTCTACCATTCGAATTAATGTCCATTTTAGAACTCATTGTTCGTGACATCTAGTAGATAATTCATTTCCTATATCCTACCCTTTGGTGCATATAAAATGAAGCCTCGTTCGTCCATTAGAGACCCTAAAGCTCCATTCAATTTACTATGGCCGTAAATGAAAAAGATCATTAGCTCATTTGCCACTTCGGACGCTTGAAGGGCTTGAAATTACCACCTTTTTATGTGGGGCATCATGCAGAATCCCGCCATTAAGCAGAGCTTTGAGATCTCCAGTTGCAACGGTGGTGGTACCAATGTTGGCATGCGTTTTCAGGCATGAACCGCACAACTGGCTGTAAGTCCAATCCTAAAACTAAAATAGTTTCTCTATTTTCTATTCGGCAAGCTTCCTTGTCCTTTGCTAGGTTTTTCAAAATCCAAAAATATGAACATGGAGTAACGCCGTGTCTTACGTGGACGACCAAAGAGCGCGAGCGAGCGACCGACGCGTTAGAGCGACCTCAAGTCGAGCACGCGCGCCGCTGTAGTGTCCACAGTACGCGTCTAGAATCCTAGCGAGGTTACCTTTGCTTCGTGCTAAGTGTAAAAATTTTTCCTATTTTTGCGATATTATGAACAAATTATTTCTTTAAAATAATGCAGCAATGCTTTATTACTTGGAGAAAAGGAATTCGTCGAGAGGCAAGCCAGTTTCGACTATTTATTCAATGAGGGAACAATACGATGAGTTCCACCATTTGTTCCCGCAACTCAGGAAGGACGGAGCGGCATTTTTTGCTTACTCCAGGATGAAAATATCCACCTTCGATTATATTGTTGAACATATTGAAGGAGAATTCAATCATCAAGTTATCAATTTTCAAAGGCGCGTAGGATCTGAGGAATGATTGATGTTGACAATCAGTTAAGTACGCACGTAATAGATTATAAAACATTTTATTTTTAATTTAGTTTATTTTTCGTCAAGGGATTTCTCTTTTCGAGAAAGCTCCCTGATCAAAATACTTTGGAACTAATTTTTAGTTTTTCAATGTCCCCCAGCTTTTTGAAGTATGGGAGAATGGAATTTAAAAAAACTTGTGTCTTCGTCTTCATGTCTCGCTGTTCCAGCCATTTCCACGGCAAAAAATGAGCGGAATACGGGAACACAAACAAAAACTTGAACACAAAAATGTAACCTCCCGGCAGGGCGATCTAAAATCAAACCCGAGCGCTCGACCTCAGCCCAAATCGTTTGAACGCTCGTGCTCTTAGGACGTCCACGTAGGACACGGCCTAATATATTATACGATTGGCAATTCGTTCATTACTATGGGCAATTTCAACTATTTTATTTCATTCCATCAGCTGAAAGATCTCAAAGATAGCTTTCCCAAAATACGAAAAGATTGAATATGAAAGGTATTAGATGATTGGAAGTGGTCACAACTGAGGCGAAACGAAAGCTGACTGACGTCACAGGGAAACAACCTGATTTCTACCTCCATCCAGGGAGGGAAGACAGCATCAATGTCCACCTATGACGTAATTTCATTTTCTTCCAATGGGTTATTTGTCCTAACCATTTGAAGTTTCGAATCGAAAATTTGCAGTCAGGGGTTTCCAAGGGCAAACAATCTCATTCTTAGATCTAAGATGAAAACTTCCAGCACACAATAGTGTCCAAGTGTGCAACAAGCATTATATGGTTCAATAGACAGGAGTCCTGTCCCTAATCACCAAACCATCCTTGTGTGAAAAGCCTTCGACAGCATCTTAGAAAAATTTGTCTTCTAGAGCCTGAAGAAGGGAAATGCAGATCCCCATCCATGGAGAGTATTTTTTATCAAGATATTTTGATAAAAATTGCCAAATAAATCAGATGATGTTATTCGTGCCCCCATCGACTTTTTCAAGTGATCCATCGCAGCAAACCTTCATCATTCTTCTCAATAAGACACACGGATGGGAATTTGGCCAAGCGACATGATCATGCACGGCTGCAGGCTGTGTTCCTACAGTCGTTTCAGTCCAATTCCATCTTAATTGGATTGATAACTTGGCTTCATTCTTTTAAAGGGTTGTTACGGGTTACAGTGTAGAATTTTGTAGTTGAAGGTCCATACAAAGAGCCACCGAATTCTTGCTGAATTTGATGAAAATAAGTTTGCAGTAATTTCTTATATCACAAAAATAATGGAACTATGTAAATTTATAGTATTGAGAGACTAGGAATCTTGTTGAGTAGGTCCTTTCATGGACCTTAGGAATGACGTAAGCCTTCAATTTATAGAAACAGATGTTTAAATCGTTATCATCGTTAGGGGAAATACGATTCCGGCGAACTGCCGTCCTGCCGCTGGGGAAAACATTGAATCCGAGAGATACCATCATGGAAGAAAGGGTTGTTTACCAGCTTCTAGAAAGCAGCAAATGTTCATCTGTGCGATATCTAAGATCCTACATACGTCGGAGTGTGCTCTGAAATTACCTACTTTGACAATGGTTAATACATAGCCTACATGTCAAGAGAAATTTTCTCAATAACTGAGATAAGGAGTACCTTTATACCTACCTACCAAACGTCAAGTAAGTTCGATTTCAAATTCTGATCTCTGCTGACTCATAACTTTGTTGCTTTATTATATATTTTATCTATCCCAAACTTTCCGTCAGTGGCATTACTGCAAAAACGAATTTGTCATAAAGCAGTTCACCATAAAGCTGGCAGCTGACTTACCTATTGTTGGTTAAAGGTATCTCTGTTCTTAGTAAACTAAAACTAAGCAACTTAAATTGAGGCAAAATTGTAATCTTAGAAAATTTCTAGCAGAAACTTCATGCAATTGCCGCCCATTGCATCTCAACAATCTCGGTCTTCACACCAACATGTTCTCCATATTTTTGGTCCACCGAAAGAGAAATGTAATTCCGACACTTGTACATCAATGAAATCGAGGTTTACAGATGATTTAACTTATAACAGGTCTTAGATTTAATATAAGTAGGTACAACTTAGCAGAGTTTTTTCCATGGAAAAACCAGGAAATGTTTTGAAAACTGAGATTAATGTTCTGTTCATGCCAGATAAAAACGAGTGTAAATGTGAGAAATGTCTTGTTATGTCAACATTGCTTATATTTATGAAGGTTATATGGTAAATTATATACTTGCCCAAACTTTTCTATTAGTGATGAGTTTATTATTCTATATTTGGCGTGTGTATTATTGAATCAAGTCATATAGTAATTCCTTTTTTTAATTTTCAAAATGATATATTCTAACTGCTTACAAGTACTGGGTAGGGCACCAAAAATTGTTCACCTTGAGCAAAGCAACATCTTAAGAGGCCTTCAATTCTTTCAACGCATAATGATGAAAAAAGCCAACTACCTACCTCTCAACTTATTCAGAAAATATTTGTAATGAAATCACTTTCCAGACTCGATACAAACATCACACCACAGTTGAGTGATAAAACTCTTGAAGAATGATTTTTGCATGGTTCATTTCCCTGATCCTACAGTAAGGCAGATTTAAAGTTATGTTGACGTCGTACAAAAGTTGAGCACTTGTGTTCTAATGAAAATTGAAGGGATGCAAAACAATTTGAAAAAAACAATTTAAAAAATTAATTAAAACATGGTCATAACTTGGGGTTTTAACAAGGTCCATGTTGGGTATTCAATGACTCTTCATCTTGTTACTTATAGTGAGTTGATATTCAAATGTGATACATCCGTTAACGTACCCCTGTTACTTTTGTGTCGGCTCTTTTCATAGTTGGGTTTTTCGTTTGCCTGAATTGACCCTCGAAATGGGATGTGAGCCACAAATATAACACAGTAAAACACAGAAACAGTTATCTACCCACCCCACTAAGCAGTCTGCCTTCTTAATTAATACTAAAGTGAGTTGGTGTCACCATTACTTGTTCCCTATCCCGAAAATCTGATACTAATTGCTTCAATGTCGTTGATTTACATACATGAAGAAACATCTCAACTTACTCCACTAAACTGCTTGTATCAGTTTCTATAAAACTACTAGGGTAAGTTGGTATCGTCATTACTGATGGAATGACAATCCTTTGGTCTGCGGAGTGAAGACCTCGGGCCGAGAGCGCTGGTTTTGCTAGGCTAGGAGGGTGTTGTTCATATGCTTATGATTTCTCTTGGTGGAGAGAGTAGATGTTACGAGCCACAAATTAAATTATACCTCGACGGAATTTGAACTTATGCCTCATCCACTCGGCTATATAGGCCAATTTTATCAAAGCTCTTTGACTGCAAGAATTTTCCCTCAGCATAATGTTTCCCCGGAGTCAAATATCAGCCGTCTTGGCAGAATTGAGGTCGGACAAATGACGTGGGGAAACTGTAGGCTGCAGGTTTAGTAGTTGCTTGGAAGAAGTTGCAATCGAGCGAGGTCATCGTCATAGTGTGTTTTAACTTAACAGTTAGTGATGAAGTTAAGAGGCGATGCCAAGGAATGTGATGTATACAGACTGGCTCACAGGGGGATTATATTTTAAAGTTTAAGTTCCTGCACCAAATGTAACGGCCCAAAAATTACACGATACAGACAGATTTCGAACTCGTGCCTTTCCAAGAGAAAACCCCACAAAAGACACGTCTTCATCAACTCTGCAAGCGAGGCCAATTTTATCAAACCCGAACGTAACATAGCCTTTCCTGAACGTAACATAGAGGCTGATCAATGGTCCTGTGTGAAACCCCTCCCTCTCCCCTTCAACATACCTACTTGCTACTTATCAGATGTCTGGCACGAGAATCAGGAGTGACTACACTAACTCACTCTAGTAATAGCTCAGAGAACCAAATAGTTTAGTGGAGAGAGTAGAAGCTGATTTTGACTCAGGTTTTATGACAATACTAACGGCGGACAGATTCATTCTATTTTAATAGATAAATACTATTGTTATTTTAATGATTTTACTCTTCCCCTCAAGGGCATTGCAGAGGGGCAATCTAACCAGTTGGGCACCACTGGAGTAAATTTACAGACATTGTTTAAGCCATCTGATTAATATGAACCAAACAGCAAATCACACCAGATCACACCACACTGCAAATGAATCGTTGGGATAATATTCTCACTGCTTTTGGAAACCACTGGTTTAAATGCTCTCTCGCCACCATATTGTCGGGTGTGCGCAACCCACTACTGCAATTCTACGCAACAGAGCTATTAACTCTGCCAAACCTATGCAAAAGGATATATCAGAGAAAAATCAGCACAAATCATATTTTGCAAATGTAAATACCACATTCCCAAACAGGTTACTTTGGACCTGAATCAAACATATGATGTGAGTAACCTAAGAAGACATTGTACACCAGACTGGAGAGTGTGAATTCGTAATCTTACTTCTTTGAAAAATTAACCCTCTTGGATCTTTTAGTGACATTTAAGGAAGAATAAGTTGACTTTCATTTCAAAATAGTTCGCTTAGAAATTAGATAAAATTCCATTCCATGAATAAATTTCTGTGGTATTGATGTTTTTAGAAGTAGATGTCTCAATGTTGTAACAACGTATATGTTTAACCCTGAAAAACCATTACATTTGACAATCTTCGAGCGGTAGCCTTAGCATTATAAAATATTTAGATTTTACCTAGTACAGTTAATTATTATTTCACTTGGCATGCAAGTCAATAAGTCACAACAAAACGTCCTGAGTGATCCTCCTACAATATTATAATCAGGGAAAGCACTCAGGGTAGTGCTCCATATTAAAATGACCACACTATTTCAAGTTTTTATGGCGATGCTAACCCTGCTACCACGCAACAGCACCTCGAGAAGAAATTTATAATTATTGGAAAACCAATATAGTGCTTACACTATTACCTAATAATACAGTGCTGGCACATTGAGTTCCCAAATTCGTACCAACAGGAAACGGATATTTTCGAATCATCCCTGTCCCTTCCATTTCAAGTTTTTGATGATCTAAAATAGGTTATTACTAAATGCAATCTCACACTGTCTTCCGATTTTTAGGGTAATTAATTCCGATTTGGAATGAGAAAAAAGTAGTGATGCAAACAATCGAGATGGTGGTTGGTGGTGGTGCAGTGGTTTTGTTTTCTTTTAATGACTTCAACTGTTCTAGTATTATTGGGGACGAGTGTGGATGAAAAATACTAATCCAACCCAAGATTAGGTTTATGTGTTTCTACTACACCCAAACTGTATCCTTATTTCATCTTGCTTTGGGAAAAAATTTCGTCGTTTCAGTAGGTACTAATTCATGAAGTCATAATAGGAGGTGGGGGATTTGAGGAAAACACCGTGAGGCCAAACTATTAAGAATTAAAGGCTATGTATGCCTTTTCAATTACATCTAAGCCGACCTTGGATTGTCTAGAGTCTCTCAAGACCGCTGACTGTGGCAACAAACTCACATCACTTTGAGTCTCTGGTCATGAGGGGATATTTGGGAACAAGGAAGCCGAGTGCCTCGCTAAACATTGGTCGGAGTCTTACCCTGTTGGCCCAGGGTTGGTTTTGGGGATCACCATGAGCATAGAGTTTACTCTACAGGTAAACAAATGGGAACACATCAAAAGAGCTGAATATTGGCAAAACATTCCCAAGCAGAGGCAAGCCAAGTGGCTAATAACCATCTCAAGAAAAAGAGCTACAGATCTTCTATCACTGATAAAGACCTTTGCATTACTGTCAGTCTCCTCACTAGCTATCATCTCAATAAGATGGGCAAAGCCAGGTCAGCAGATTGTCGCCTCTGCCGCGAAGAGGTCGAAACAGCAGAGCATATCCTCTGTGATTGCCCTGCTATTGTGTCTTTAGGATTCCCATACTTCGGGAAGACTACCCTCCCCCCTGCCGATACTGCACAGGAAATGCCTGAAAAACTCCTCCACTTTGTGAGAGAAGAGGCAATAAAACGGGTTCTTAAATGAAAAAGGGGTCACAATAGACCAAGTGGTCTCTGTGACTAGGCACTCATACTCTAAAACTTTAAAAAAAAAGAAATATTTAGAAGGCAGTGCACGCCTTCATATTTTTTCCATATTTCCTCTTCTCTTTCAAAATTTTGGATGGTCAACTGCAAACGAGTGAAATTTCTCATAATTGATGAGTTCGGACAAATAAAACCCTTTGTTAGGTTCTCCAAATTTTAAAGGAGAACTGAAACCCCAACCATGGCCTACTGATCAGCTAAGGACTGAAGAAGTGTAACATGGATTTCGATATATTAAATTCAATAAACAGCAACAATTATAATTCATGTTGGAATCAGTCATTATAATCCAATAGAGAAGATATTAACTTATAACCGTCTACTAAATTTTATCTTAGATGGTTTACCTTAGACTGTTAGGCCAATAGAGAGTTTTTAATGATAAGGTTATAACCAAAAACCTAACGGACCAACACAAATTTTCTCCCATTCCAAAAACAAATTAATGCAGACCTCAAACTTGAAGCTCCATACATCTCTGCCCGCATGGCCTCCGCTCCGACACCATATATGCAAATGATAACCTTAGTTCTCATTTTTATCTTATTTGTTTTATTGGGAGCGGTATGAATGAGCCAGGTTATGGTAAGACACCGTGCAGGTAGGTCAAGGTGCCTTCAGGTTAGCATCTACCTGGTGTTATCTCTAGGTTACATTCACGGGCATGGCCATGCAGGGGACACTGTGGAAAGTAAAAAATCTCTGTCTCCGTTTACCAAATGTTTCGGTCCAAAATTTTATACCTCGGACTGAGTTCAAACTCATGCCCTTACTTACTAAAGAGAAATTTCTCTTCAGAAGAAACACTCCAATGGGTTGAGCTAAGAGGCCGATTTAATCAAACCTCTTCGGCTGTGAGAGTTTTCTTTGAACACAACATTTCCCCGAAGTCAAGTACCAGCCGTCTCGGCTGGTTTGGGATCGGAGGAATGACCTAGTGAAATTGCAGGCCACTGGCTCAGCAGATGCTGGCTAAAGGAGGCCAGCAGTCGAGTGAGGTCATTGTAACAGTGTGTTTTGATTCAAGTGAGTGAGGAAATGAAAGATGATACGTCGGGGAATGTGATGTTTACAGTCTTTTGGATTAGGAGGGATTTAATTAATTATTGCTTCGTATCATTTTGGGTCCTACTGACTGCACCAACAGTTACAGCTCAAAAATATTTGATAACTCGGACGGAGTTCAAACTTGCGTCCTTACTTAGGAGAAATTTCTGTTCAGTTACAACACTTCAATGGGTTGAGCTATGAGGCCGATTTAATCTAACCTCTTTGACTGTAAGAGTTTTCCTTTAACAAAACAAACTTGGCAAATCTACATCAGAACAGCTGGTCTTGGACTAAGCAATGTTTTGTAGTAACTTAGATGGCGAGCTACACTGAAGTCAAGGCCTTTACTTCCATTTCTCTTCCTCCACTAATGCCTTCCAACCAATCATTCAAAAAATGACATTTTCCTGAATAATGTGTATAATCTAATGTCATCATCTAAAAATGTATTTTCAATAGGTACGTTATTTGTTATAGGAACTACTAAGTGGCCCTACAAAATCTATTCCAGTGTTTTGTCTTAATATGAAGAAACAACTAATTATAATAAATCTAATGAGCAATTAATTAATTTAATGACACCAAAGTCCTTAGAGTCGCCATAGATACTTAGAAATGTTTTTTCCAATGGGATCATTCGAATCCAACAAATATCTCTTCCAATATGCTTCTCTCTAGTGTTTGATCTAATCGCGTAAATATTACTTGTGAGCAGTTTAAAATGTACCATTGATAAGAGGAAAAGACAATGTATCAAAATAATGCAAGGAAACTCCAGATTTATTTTCCTGCATTCACCAAAAGGTGATCGTGCAATGTGATAATGTAATTTTCCATGGTTCAAGGGATAATTGTTTTAATGATCCAAAAATGTTGCTGTCAAAAATTATTTGTAAATGTGGTTTTGAAACTAGATTTTACTAGAAAATGACTAAATGAATACTATAAATCTCAGGTGTTGAAGCAAAATGCAGTTGGGATGCGTTTGTATTTTGATATTTTCTTTCCTGTATTGAGTCGAATTGGTTAATTGTTTGCGTACAAAGTGTTTATTGAATGTTATTTTTCATTAAATGATTATAATGATTTTAAATCGAGTACCTATGGTTGTAATTTTTGTTATACATTACTTATATAAATATAAAAAGGTGCCATTCTATTTATGAATTGACTTTAGACTACTTATCGTTAATTTGAAAATTACATTTGTTGTAGTTGAATATGTTCGGGATGGAGAACAGTTTTTCATCCCGGTAGAAGGTGTTGATATGTTTAGGAGTTTTTTATTGTTAGTAAGATAACCGAAAAGTTCTGAAGTTGTTGGGAGAATATTATTATCTTGTGACCCCATTTTTTTAAATAATATGAGGATAGATTATAGAGTAGTTCAGGAAAAGGGGGATAACTCCAACCCAACTAGCCACTAGTCTCTTAGAATTGAGCCCATTCCTACCAAGTCTCTTCAGGAAGTATATTTATAAGACAAACATGATTTGAACGTAGAGGGAAAAACAAAATGATGAAAATAATATTCATTGTATAAAACTTGTGTAATAATAGACAAATTTTACTGATTCATGTGAGCTAGATTGTGACTTCTAAAAAGTCACAATTTTACTTGAGTCTTTCGAGATCCGTTGTTTCATAAGAGAACAATTTAAGTTGTATTATGAACGATACATAGAGAAAGCAAAAAATGTAAGGGGAAACCTTGTTTTCCTTAAAACCTTTGAATCGTTAGTGAAGTATGTCATTGATTTTGTTCTTCATACATTCAGCAGCAGCGAGAAAATGGTTTAAATAAAGTTATTAAATATTAAATAACAAATAAAAAGTAATGTTCATCAAAGCGACTTCCCAAAGCTGTGCAGGGTATAAAAAACCCCTAGATATATAAATCGTAGAATCCGTCGTTTGAGTCTATTTTATGCTCTCGTTTTTTTCGTTATTGCTGACTATTAACTGGTTCTTTCAACTTGATGATTTTTGAAAGAATGATAACACGAATGACATGACCAGAATTCTAATTTTAAAAATGATATCTTCGGTTGTCAAGCTAACGAGTTCATAATTTATCACACCACCTATCTGTAGAATAAGAATCATTCTCGGGTCAGTCAATTGTGATAGCATTGAAACCAAATATAATTCGCTAAATTTAATTTATTAACCAATACAGGAAACTGATTGGATCTACGAGAATAGTTACCTCTCCATTTTCAAAAATGCAATCTCGTAATATCTTACATAGAAATGTTTTGGGGAGATTACAAATGTCAGCCCCTTTCAAGGGAACACATAGTTATATCCATTCCGCGCTGTAGCAACCATTTTTGCAATTTTGTATAGATGGTTCATCCTGTTTTAATCAAATTATCAGAGACTAATTTTCAAAATCGTATGACTGGATGGTAAAAATCTGAACTCAATCCGACCAACCAAAAATAATTACATCTCCGAATGCGAGCTGTTCAAAGCCTAATTTTTCTGTTTAAATTTCCCGTTTTCTCTAAAAATACTCAGTGTACCTAGAAAAGCAAATATGGCTAATGATTTTAGCATGGAACATGCTTTAGCCTTGAGCTAACTGCCCAAAAACGTTACGCGGAAGTGTCACGATTTTTTTTTTTTTTTTTTATTTTAATTTTCATTATTATTTGTTTTTTTTTTTAATGTAGTTTACAGGAAAGATAATAGGGAACTTTCATCAGTTGGAATTTCACACTTTTGACCTCAGATTCGGATTCAACGCACTTGAAAACCCCCTAATAGCAATTTTTAGCCCAAAAGACCGTTTTGTTAAGTAAAAAAGCGGGTAGGAAGATCACGCATGACGTAGCAGTGCAAGGGAGCGAACGGGGGCCGTGACGAGCAGAATAATTTCAAAACATATTTTTATGTTCAGATAACCATCATATGACGCATTTTTGGTAAGCTCTCGCTCAGATCTTTCTATTGAGCAAATAACAAATAACCAGGACAATTACCTATCTAAGGTTTTACTAGAAGAACATCCTCTAAAAATTTGTTCCTGATCGGGTAAATAATTTTTCGAGAAAACGGGACTATTTTGCTCATAATCAAAAATTTGCAGAAGGGCAGTTTGAATTGAAAAATCTGGCGCCCGGGCTCTAGTGACTCCCTGGGTTTCAACCCGAATTCGGCGCACTCCTACTCATCTGATTTTGAAAACAGAATTTAGTTTATTTAAGAAAAAATGTTTGTACATCCGGACCGAAAATCGAAATTTGTATCACCTTAAAGCTCAGTAAAATAACTGAGGACTGCTGATCGCAAGGCGAATTACTAGGTTTTTCTTTTCCTTTTTTTCATTTGTAACACCAACTGCAGGATTCTCTTAGGGAAGTAAGCAGGCTACGTACAACAATCAAAATAAAAAGGGGTCCCACTAGGCACATTCCGAAATAACAAATTAACAATTAATAGATCTTGGTTAAGGCAGAAACATGTCACATGTTCCACTTCACAAGAGAGAAAAACTTCATAAGTGAACTGGATCATTGGTCCCACTATGCTAGAACACCCTGAGACAATTTCAAAGGATGTGAGGAGTGGTCAAGAGATGAATCCTAAGGAGTTATGGTATTTAGACATAGAGCGGGGCGTCAGTGGTTCGAGCTCTTGAAAAAATTATAAAATCATTTATATAAGCAATAATTACTAGGTGCGTAGCCTGTTTTAGCATGGAACATGCTTTAGCCCTTAACCTAACTGACAAAAAGCGTTACGTTTTGTGTGCGAATATGCGACCCCCAATCATGATTTTCAGTTGGTGGATTTTAATCTATTACATAATATGCTTTAATCTGGTTACGAAGACGTTTCTATAATATAATAAGACAAGAATACTTCCTTTCAAGGGGTTATTGATAATAAAGTTTTATAATTTTCTGCAAAAAAATTCTGTGACTACCCGAGTCTTGCTTTACATAATCATGTTCCTACTTTTTTGAATTTGAGCTGTAGGCTTTGTTTTCTCAATGATAGGTAATAGCTATCCTCTTCCCAATAATAATAAATCTTTTTCTTCCTTTTTTAATCTGAAACTCGTGATTTCCCTAATTCGTCCTCGAAAGTTTATATACGAAAGCTATTCAAGACCAATTTCTCTGTATATTTTACTTATAATCAAGGCAGGCCAGGAACTCTTTCGACCACGGTGAAATCAGGAAAGGGGGAATAAGAATGACTATACAGGTTAGCATTATGATAGGCGCATCATTTTAAGGGACTTGATGAAACACATTATCTCTACACAGAAGTGCAATTAATAGGACCAAAAAGCTATACAGTTGAAGCCGACATACAAGAAGGAATCGCCATCAATCTATACAGTTTTAAATACCACGACCAAATCCATTATTAATTGAAGAGCGAGAATACTGCTCTATTTCTAATTTTTAAAAATAAACAGTTCTGAAAATATTACGCTGAATTTCTAATTGATTTTACGAAAGCTAATTCCGAGTTTTGTACATTCCAGCAGAAAGATTTTGCGAGATTGATTTTTGAGAATGGATGCTGAATGGGGAACAACCTATCTAATAGTTCGTTTTTCTCCTTCCAAAATGATAAATGGTGATTTTCTGTTGAAACTCTCTTCCCCACAAACTAAATAACTTTGATCTATTGGTTTGGGACCTTCCTTTTCACTTGTATCTCAAAAAGGGCAAACGCGTCCTACATCCATCTCACAGTGAAAAGGCGGAGAACCACTGGATGTGACGATTGTCTGACTGTGGAAAGGGATTGCAACCGAAAAACACCTAATTATGTGCCAATAAGTTAAAACCTACAGTGCAATACAACCTATTAATCTTGTTAAATCAAATGCACATTTAATGTACCTCCAATCGTTGAAATAAATTATTAAATTGATTTTAATGTTCTCCAAGGAGATCTTCTACTGTAAACTTGTACTCAAGTTCTAGCGGTTTCACCTCTACTTAGAGTGAAGAACTATTTTTAAACAAAAAACACGAGCTCGTAGAATTATAATATGTCTAGATATTGTAAAGAAAATCAACAAGTTTGTGTTCGTTCTTTTAGGTGTTTCATTTGAATTAGTGATATGATACAATTTAATTCAACCTTCTACTTTAAAAAAATATCGGCCTATCTATTTGTGGAAATATTGGGTATGTAAACATAAAATCCACTCTAAAATTGCAACTACTCTTTGCGTCACAGCCACGTCTCATTTTTCTGAATGGCAAAATAAAATATAAACCTGATGTATACCCCTATATTTTTAACTTAAAACTGTCACTTTCATAAATAATTCTAAAATTGTATTCATCCTATTTCCTGATGTCGTTTTGTTGAAATTTTGTCGAGAGAAAACGTTGACAAAATTTACAAAGATACAAAAAACTGAAACCGTCGCGGAAGTGCATTTTGTCACCTAATTATTTAATTTTTCGACTCGGCTCAAATTTATTTTTGTATTTACCGTGGCCTAACATGCACAATTTAGTGTAAGTTTATGAAAATATTGTTTACCTATCATATTCTCGGGACGAAAATTATTCAAAAGTTTAACGAGAAAAAAAATCAAATTTGACCTTCTTATATCTTTTTTATGGTGTTGCTGATTAGCTAGGTATCATAAAAAAATATCGTCTTGTGTCAAAAAAGTAGGATAATGCAATAGTGTTGTTTTGAGAAAAGAGTGAATATTGTACAAACCAAGTGACATTAGAAACTATAGCTAGCTAAATAAAACCTTGAAAATGTGTTACAGGTTGGTTGTTATTTTTCATAGTAGTTGATATGAAATTTCGAGAAAAAGTACCATTATATCCAGTACACCTACTTCCTCCATATTGTCTTAAAACTTATTTTCCGTTAACTTTCAACAGTCGAAAGTCACAGTTTTGCTCTTATCATTGTACAAATCTGTTTTACTTCGACAAAAACTAGTCTGTAGTGTTCAACAAAAATAAAATGATAATTATACAACACAATCGGAATATAACTCTGTGGAAATGTATCACTTCTTTTGTTTGTTTTAAATAGACATGATTTTGCAATTGTTTGAGAAAAATATAAAATTTTGGGGAATTGCCAAAATAGTCGTTAAGCTACAGCAAATTTTTGAAACTTTTATGATCACCATGATGATAATCAAATTACTTTTCTAAAATCACTTAAGAATTCAATACAAAGTTGCATTGATTCATACTTTGAAATAAATTTGAATTTGTGGTTGCAACTGGTGTAATTTTTCAATGTATCCTTGCTGATCCTTGTGTTTAACACTCTGTATTGGGGGTCTCATGTTATAATCTTATCGATTTCGCCCTATAGGTACTTGGAAGACCACCCCTTTCAGGCTAGCTAGGATAAAACGGTGTATGGCATTAAGCTAGAGGAAGGGGATGTGATGAAGAAAAGAGGGATTGACTTTGGTTGGGGGAGGGTCCCACTATACAACCTAAGGCTGTGGAAGGAGGCGGGCTAGGAGGGAGGATTGCAAGACATCCTGCCTTCGGCCTTCTACCAGCCTTATGTTTGGTAGACCAACCCTTATTGGCTATGTAGGATAAAACAGCGCGTGGCTCTAAGCTAGAGGAAGGGAATGTGTTGAACGAGAGAGGGATTGACTTTGGTTGGGGGAGTGTCCCACTGCACGACATAAGAGTGTCGAAGGAGTTGGGCTAGGAGGGAGGATTACAAGTCATCCTGCCTTCGGCCTTCTACCAGCTTTATACTTGGTAGACTACCACTTTCTGACTATCTAGGATAAAACCATAGAGAGTTTTTGGCGACTTCAACTCAACGTCACCCGTTACCGTAGTCTTGAGGGAGCAAACGAAGATGCTAACCCAAAAGGAGCCGGGAGAACGGTTGCCTTAATTTTGATGTCACGTTAACGGTGGTAGGGTAACGCGATATTTTTTCCCAGCTTTCTTGTTGTCTACTGGTTGTCTAATAGACTTCTTTATTTTGATGTGAAATGCCGATTTTCAATCCTAAATTCGAATTTCATGTTAGTCTCAGTACAAATACGGGATAGTTACTCATTTTTAGTTTTCAATTCGTAAACAAGGCATGGATTTAACGCAAAGATAGTAAGCCTCAAGTGGGAAACACCGCGATTTAGTTGCACATTTTACAAACAATTTACAAACGTTACAAACTTCATGTTTTTGGGTTTTCGGTTGGGTAATATCAAGAAGTATGAAAAAGTATACATCTCTATGACAATGAACCAGGATTTTACCTGATAATCATCAGTGGAGGCAGCACTTCACGCAATGTTCACGAGAAAACAGCTGAGATCAGGCTAACTAAGAACAATACTGCGAAGAAGTAGTGTCTTAAAACTCAGGTGATTCCTCTTTAAATATGTGAAATTATAATAAAAACAAAGCTCTAATCGACCAAATAGAGCCTGTGCGCAAAAGAACGGATTTTTTCCGATCGAGTTGAAGGCTAGTAAAGCGCGACGGCGGAGGCGGACTTCAGATGGCACATTCGGTTTCTATCTACGCGACTTGAAACGAAAAATAACCAAGTTTGAGGGGTGTTCAAAAACCTACCCGCTATCAACAAAATTAGTTGGTAATGAGGCATTTGAAAAGAAAAACTACTATTATTTATTTCACTAGTATTCGAATAATTTTGAGGTGCCCAGTAGTGTTACATTTTGCCTTTAGGTCCCCAAACGGGGGACGTTAAATGAGCCATTCTAACGTACGATGTTGCTAACGTCCCCTCAAGGTCACGTACTCTTGGGTACGGTAGGGTGACGTTAAGGGTACGTTAGTGGTCACCAAAAACTCTCTAATGTGTGGCTCTAAGCTAGAGGAAGGGAATATGTTGAAGGAAAGAGGGATTGACTTTGGTTGGGGGAGGGTCCCACTGCACAACCTAAGGGTGTGGAAGGAGGCGGGCTAGTAGGGAGGATTACAAGGCATCCTGCCTTCGGCCTTCTACCAGCTTTATACTTGGTAGACTACCACTTTCTGGCTATCTAGGATATAACAGTGTGTGGCTCTAAGCTAGAGGAAGGGAATGTGTTGAACGAGAGAGGGATTGACTTTGGTTGGGGGAGTGTCCCACTGCACGACATAAGAGTGTCGAAGGAGTTGGGCTAGGAGGGAGGATTACAAGTCATCAAGCCTTTAGCCTTCTACCAGCTTTATACTTGGTAGACTACCACTTTCTGACTATCTAGGATATAACAGTGTGTGGCTCTAAGCTAGAGGAAGGGAATGTGTTGAACGAGAGAGGGATTGACTTTTGTTGGGGGAGGGTCCCACTGCACAACCTAAGGGTGTGGAAGGAGACATGCTGGAAGGGAGGATTACAAGTCATCTGGCCTTCTAGGAGGAAGCAGAAGGAACGAGATACTAAATAAGGCATGAGAATGGCAACATATTGACTGAAACTATGACAGACTAGAGAGGTGGGAGGGAGTGAATTGATGGAAGGAGGGAGACATGGGAGGAGTGGGCATTCTTGAATCAACTTATCACAAGGTAAAAGACTTTTAGATTCTCCCAGTAAAACAAGAAACGACCCTCCGACGGTATTTCACCTAGTGGAGAGCTTACCCTGGAGAGGGAAGAGAAGATATGAAAAGGCAGTCACACACTCGGAGGATCCATATTGCTCTAGCCTTTAAACATAACCAGTCTTCACTCTCCAACGACCCCTCATTCACTCAACAAGTAATTTCATATTAGTGTATTATTTTCATGTTACGGTGTTCTATGATCCGGCACTCCAATCTTCAATTTTATTGTTTAGAGCAGCGGTTCCCAACCTTCTTAGCATGGGGGCCCAATAATATATATATTTTTAATTTCGATGCCCACCCCGATTATATATATATATATATATATATATATATATATATATATATATATATATATATATATATATATATATATATATATATATATTTCAATTCAATGAAGTAGCTCTACAAGAGCATGTATAATTAACACAAATTTTAGAAAAAACAAAAAGTTACACCACAAACTATATATATAGTTTTTAGAAGGTTACGGTTGGAAGGTTTTAGTTTTAGAAGGTTATGTAGTTCCACTTTTTAGGGTGTCCCTTAGTTGGGAGATGATGACTCAACCGGGAAAAACTGTGTGAATTAGCATATACAAAAGATCTTATTATTTCAGTGTTAAACATCCCTTCTGCATAGATCAGAGGGCTATCCGCTTAATTGTCTAGCATCCGTCACCCCTACGCTTGAAAATATGATAAGCATCTGGTGATACATTATGTAAAAATGATTTTATTACTTGGGCACTGTGGAATTTATCTGTATTTGCATTGGATATCAACAAATTTAACCTTCCCTTCAAAATTTGTTGGTAAGTCAGAAGAGTTTAGGGTCAGAGTTCATTTGTTGGATGCTTAGATGCTAAAAAACGAAGAAAAAAAAGGATCTCGAAGACTTGTGGAACAAGAAATTTGTTTTTATTTTGTAATTGGAAGATTACATTCTAAAGAATCGAACGAGACCATCCTGATCTTTGTATGTCTATTCACAGAGTTCATAAAGCTTGCGATGAGCTGAGCATGTCATGAGAATAGAGGAAGAACACACCCTGTGAAAATGCGGTTGAACAAAAAATCAACAGGACTTTGGGACAAGGGAAGAATGAAACTGAGATGGAATGATAGTGTAGAGGAGGACACTTCCAGGTCTGAGTGCTGAAAATGGAGAATTCGTTACTAAAGCTTCGTTCTCAGTGTGTGTTCTGACAGTTTTCGAACTAATCGGAACTGGGACGGAAAATCCCGGGGCGTCCTGGAACTTGTGGAACTGCGTTCTGAAATGCGAACGATTTCAGAACTTGGGAGTGGAATAACCTGTGTTGTTGTTTGTAACAAACTTTTCGTCAAAAAATTCGAGTTTTGTGGATGTTGATGAGATCCAACAAAATCTCGTCCTCAAACCATGAAACTTCACCACCATCGTCAAAACTATCGCTTTCCGAACTTGACGAGCTACTAGTTGACATTTCAACGAAGAAATTCCAATGAAGAACAGCGAACAACAGAACAAAGCGAAATTTTACAGGGAACACGCGGCAATGAAAGCCGAAGAGAGCGTATTGTTTACTCCACGAGCTCCAAAATATTGTGAAATGCGCATTCGTTAACTACGTCCTTATTAACAGTTCCTGTGTTCCTACGTCCGTTTCTGACAGTTCCTAAAAAAATCGGGGACTGCTATATCCATCGGGAACTGGGTTCGCAAAACACTGCGAACGCCGAACTCGGAGTTCCGGAACAGGGCGTTCTGGCACTGCGAACGACAAAACTCGACTGCGCTTGCCCAGAACCATTCCGAACTGGCAGAAGGGTCATTCTCATTTCATTTGCCACTTTCATGTCCCCAACGACGAATTCTCACAATTCTTGACCAACACTAGCGATTTTGGGGGAAAAAAGGGTAGTATAAGTTGGGAGATCAACGAAGAAATAATTGGACTGCCCAAAATCCCCTTTAACCAATACACAGTGATGACGAAAAACCTTGAAATCCTGGAAACTCATGAGTGTTACCGTCCCCTCCTACCTAACATGTAAGTAGAAGTTAGGTAGTTAGGAAACAATGACAATCTAGAACTGGCCAGGGTTACTAGCTGCAGTAGGTTGGTTCCTCTTTATTTAGAGTAAGGTTTTACATTTTTAAGATTTTTCCCAACCCGTGAAAAACTAGTTTTTCAGTCAGTCCCCCATATCTCATCTCAATGGGACCTCAGGAGTGTTATCATTTTTGCGATCAAGAAAGCCGATGGAAAATGGTGGGAAACAGTCAGATGTGAAGGTTATATTGTCCAGTTGAAGATGTGAGACTGCAGTGGAGTGCTTGGAGTTGCAGCAGTTTTTACAGCGAAAGAAGCCTAAAAACATGGGGAGTATTTTTATTTTCAATCATGAGTGTTACACTAATTACGAGTGTTTTTAGTGCTTAAACAAAATAATCCGATATCAAGAACCATACTGCTTAGTGACAGGTTTCAAACTGTAGCCATCCCCGAGTTTTGCCCCTTTATCATCCTGTGTGACGCCATTTTTACTGCAAATTCTCATGAGTGTTACCTCTCAGGAGTGTGACCAAGGATGGGTAAAAAGTATGTAAAATACAACATCAATGAAAAACTCACTGTTCATCTATAGAACACAAATCTGCAATTTACAATGAGTAGTATTTGCCGATCTAACCTCATTTTCGAGCACTTTCATATTTCACGTCTTTGAGGTTCTCAAACGACCCAAAGCGGCAAATGAAATGAGAATGACCCATAACGCACACTGTGAACGAAGCTCAAGTATCGAGAAAAAATGGAAAGGTCTTGGTCTTGACCTGAACGCCAAAATGAGAAGATCCATTTTCTTTAAGTAGATACATAAAATTTGATGATGCCAACGTACGCACATAAGCTTGGATATGATGTAACAAAGGTTCCACTTAATTATCTGTTGAAAATGGGAGATATTACAGATATAATAAACCCTCGTGTAGTAATTTGCAACAGTGACTCACTTCGGGAGGTAAACATCACCAGTTGAAGGCTGGTAAACATAGGTAAATTTCTCTGATTCATAAATATCTGTGTTCATTTCAAGTCCAGCACCATGAGTTAGGAGAATTTCAGCAATATATTCAGACAGATTATAAAACTTTCCCTTGCCCCTTGTTGGATGTTGGAGAAGGGTAACCGCTAAAACCTACCTTGCAGAACTCCATAAACATCGGCATAATCTTCACAAACACTTAGGATACTGAAGGAGGATAAATAACTGAAACCAAAATGTATATACCAAAAATAAATAAATGTATTAATTCAACAATTGGAATTTCATCATAACAATATAAATTTTAATTAAGATTTGACTTATTTTTATTTTAGTTTGAGTTGTTCAGGTGCAGTGTAACAATATAACGTTGTTCTTGACAGGTCATGGAAGATGTGCATGGTTAGTACTTGGCCCAAGAATGTATTTCATTTGGCTGGAACAGGTCTAAGGCCTTTGATATGGAAGGGACACAAACGATACTGGGAAAACAACTCAGAACAGAAATACGGAAAGCTGGTATAATGTATGCACCCGCCATCGTAGGATCATAACCACCTTCAATCTCTTACTCTCTTTCTAGGAGGAAAATGGGACTCTTAGTGAGGATGGTGGCTAGGCATTGGTGCTTCAGGAAACATCTGAAGAGGATTGGAGCCTATACAGGTGAACCAATGTGCAGATTGTGCAGAGAGGAGAAAGAAACAGCCTCCCATCTGCACTTCGAGTGTCCAGCATTGAAAGCCAAAAGATTCAGTAGCTTTGGAACGCTAATTCCAGAGCAGATTATGGAGGGATGTTCCATACAATAACCCTCCCTCTAGGACCCTGAAAACGATATATAGTACTTGGATGGGTGATCACAGAGTCATCAAGACAACAGCATAAGTTGTTAACGTGGCTCTAAGGTAGAGGACTAAGGTCCAAAAGAGCAATACGCTTCTGGACGGTTAAGGGGATGAGGCGATGATGATAAAGCAAGGGCTGCAAAGTTGCAACCTCCATAAGCTGAAAATCTTGCATCAAGTTGCATGTTTCAAATGGATGATCCCCCCCCATCAAATAAGAAGTCAGGAAAAAAATAAAAATCTTCTTAATGTAAGGAAAAAGAAAAATTGCTTTACTAGGTTTAATTAGTATACAGGTTTATGATAAATCAATAAGTACATGAGTTTGGTTTTCTGGGTCCCTACTGAGTGGCACAGCCTTTAGGGATTGCTAAGTGAATTATATATTGAATTGTGAATTATTTATCAAAACAGGAAAACAGCAAGGTATGAAATTTGGACAAAACGTCATTCTACTGTAGGTACCTTTTTTCTTAAAATATTTATTCGTTTACAAGGAACTGCTGGAATGATAAAAATTGGATCAAGTGAAAAGGAAATTATGCCACCCTATTGGTAGTTCCTAATTTCAATGAGAAACTAATTCATGGGGAAGAGTTGTTCACTGGTGATTAGAATGCTGAGCAAATGGAGTGGTAGGGGGAGGGAGAGACTAAGTAATCGAATGTCCACTAATGGCAATGGATGTGGGGAAATCCTACCTGAGATAATCGGGGATTTCTGGTTGGCTCCCAGCAGTCTCCAACAAGCTCGGTCAATTCCCAGGAGAATCAAAAATGGCAGTCCCGTTTGGCTCCCAGAAAGCGTAGCACCGTTTGGTTACTGGTGGCGATCTATTCTGAAATGTGAGCCCACTTGACTCCCAGACGTTTTAATGGAGTACTTCACTAGAGTCACTTCATGAATTTGTATAGTGGCTTCCCGTTTTACAAAATATTTGACGATATATTGATGAGCTCATAACCTACGTGGCTTAGGTTGGTTGATTTTGATGTTTGTAGATTTACATGTCCAGATATGGGGGGAAATGAGGCGGTTTCAAGAATGTACCTAAGTGTAATACAGATATTCTGCTAAGTTTTGAAATTTTTGCCCATTTCTTTATGGTTTGTCCACCAATCAATCGCAGTAAGCCTTACTGACTTTCTCTGGTGTGAAGCAAAATGTCCACCGGAGCCACTTTCCTGCTTTTTTTCCATCTTTGTATTGCGTCACTAATCCCAACTGTTGAAATTTTCGAAACCTGCATGTAGGTGAGTAGGTTTGTACTCATAGTTATCGGTGCCCATACTATCACCTTATTTATTGACAAAACAGACATTTCAAAGTCGACAAATAAGCGCGAGTTTTTCTGCTGGAGTCAAACCGGATTGGGCTGAACCTTTTTTCAACCTACTTGTAAGCCACCAGAAGTCAAACGGATACGAGTTCTGCCCATCCCTTTCAGTTTGGTTCTATGGGAGTCAAACGGTGGTCCCCCGAAATAAGCAGTTTGGCCAGAGTGACATGTATTCATGCCATCAGACAATTTTAGGAAAAATAAATGGCGAAGAATACAGCAAGGGGACATGGAGGTCTGGTGTGAACTAGCCTACTTGGAATCACTGCTGGGCAATATCTAGGTAGATAGGCACCTGTGAAGAACTTTTTTAGACAGATGCCATTTTCAAAAACACTGATCTTTAAAATTTACCACTGCCTTATGTGTAGATTCTGGAAATTTTCTACAGAATATTGAGCTTGCTTACTGAATAACACAGTTTAAGCTTATCTACATTCTAAATACTCCAAAATTCGTATCTGGAATGGGAGCACGCATAGCTGCAGCTAAACTCAACCCAAGCACTTTCCTCGTGTCTTTTGGGTCTATAACGCCGTCATCCCACAGTCTTGCTGTGGAGAAGTATGGGCTCCCTTCCTTCTCAAATTTGTCTATAATGGGCTTCTTGATAGATTCCTGTTGTTCTTGAGAGAGATGCTGTCCTGAACGTGCAGCCTTGTCCATGGAGACTTGGGCTAGAACTCCTGCTGCTTGTTCACCTCCCATAACAGATATCCGTGAGTTGGGCCACATGTACAAAAACCGGGGACTGTAGGCACGACCACACATTCCATAGTTGCCAGCACCATACGATCCTCCTACTATAACTGTGAGTTTAGGAACCTTTGCGCAAGACACAGCAGTAACCACTTTGGCCCCATTTTTCGCAATACCACCCGCTTCTGCCTCTCTACCCACCATAAATCCAGTGATATTTTGGAGGAATATTAGTGGGATTTTTCTTTGGCAGCACAGCTCTACGAAATGTGCACCTTTTAAAGCAGCTTCTGAAAAGAGAACGCCGTTGTTAGCTAGAATACCAACTGGGTATCCATAAAGATTAGCCCAACCTGTGACCAGCGTTTCTCCATATTTTGCTTTAAACTCGGAAAATTGAGATTCATCCACTATTCGGGCAATCACTTGACGAATGTCATAGCTTTTCTTCACATTCGCACCAACAATTCCATAAATTTCTTCAGGATCAAAGACTGGAGCACAAGATGACGAGGCATGTGGAGCAGGAGGTATCACAGGATGATTCAGACGGCTCACTATATCTCTTGAAATTTGAAGGGCATGGCTTTCATCGTGGGCAAAATGATCAGCCACACCAGAAGTAGAACAATGAAGTTGAGCACCTCCCAAGTCCTCTGCAGTTACGATTTCTCCAGTGGCAGCTTTTACCAGAGGTGGACCAGCTAGAAATATGGTACCTTGTTCTTTGACTATGACCGATTCATCCGACATTGCAGGGACATAAGCGCCTCCAGCAGTGCATGAACCCATTACCACAGCAATCTGAGGTATTCCAGCAGCTGACATGTTTGCTTGATTGAAGAATATTCTCCCGAAATGATCTCTATCTGGGAATATTTCAGCTTGGTGTGGAAGATTAGCACCGCCCGAGTCTACTAAATAAATACAAGGAAGTCGATTCTCGGCAGCGATTTCTTGAGCTCTCAAATGTTTCTTGACAGTTATGGGGTAATACGTGCCTCCTTTGACTGTAGCGTCGTTAGCCACGATCATGACTTCTCTCCCAGCCACCCTACCAATTCCTGTCACTATTCCTCCTGCAGGTACCCAGTCTTCCCCATATGCGTCCAATCCAGCCAGCTGTGATAGCTCCAGAAATGAAGTTCCTGGATCCAACAATCTACTGACACGCTCTCTCACCAGGAACTTACCTTTCTTCACGTGCTTTTCCGCAGCAGCCGACCCACCACCTTCTCGTACCTTGTCGGTGAGTGATTTCAGCTCACTGACCAATTTTTCCATCGCTCGAAAATTTTCTTTGAAGTCTTCATCATTCCTGTCCACTTCACTTCCGATTGTACTAACAGCCCTGCGCACATTATGTCCACCCAAACTCCGGGAACACGTTATCCTTAAGAGCTTATTCATTACTTAGCACATTCACGAATTGGGTTGGTGATATAAAACAACAAGATATATGGTAAACTACAACACAAACTTCCGATCGAATGGATGGCAATTGGCTCACTAATGCTGTAAAGATATATCAATGACGAATATCCAATGATTTAGTAATCGTTTGTCGGCAATGAGTTGAAGAATAGAGCGAGTCTATCCTGATTATTATACAACGATTAGATAAGGCAATTTACATAAGGATGCGATGACATAGTTCTTATCGTTCAACCGGTCATTGAGAGATTTACGTATATATCATACCCCTATCTACATAATTTAAAAATTAGCTTTTACGAGCTTACCTTCAACTCTAAACTTAGGTGAAATATTCCATCAAGATCTGAAGGTTTATCAAACGTATTGCCTATAAGTAAGGAACATTAATAAAGAATTAATTATTATTTATATCATTCAAGATTCGTTTGCATCATAACAATTCTTATCTTTCAAGGTTGGCCTGATGTATCTGATAAGAGGTTAGATGTCAACGCAACAGGTGGGTTCGGTATTCCAAATGCACAACCTAGTAGCGTAAAAGTGAACTACCGGGAAGCAGGTTTTCGTCCTAGAAGATTCCCTTGAACGCTAGGTATCTACCTAACCTATTAAAATACCATTATAGTCCCATGGTTTTTGTCGTGCAATCCATTGAATGAGCAAATTTTCATTAGAATATTTGTATCAATCGATTAACAATGTAGGATCCATCGAAAAGACTAGGAAAATTATTTTTTTGGATCTTGAGCAGAGCATACATGTTGATACTTACTGGTATTCTGTCTGCTATTCTGTTCCAGTCTAAAAGAAGGACAGCCAAGTTTAAGGGTCGCATTAACCATGGTTTTGATCTGAGATCATCCACAATATTGGATTTCACCATGAAATTTCAAGGCTGATCTCCTATCAACCGGCGACATGGGATGAACTCGGATTAATCTTGGTTGCTTTTCCTCCCCTTCTGAACCACCTTATCATAATTTTCCCGAAATTCTCACGCGTTATTATTAATATCTTTATTTACCTTTAAATTATTATTTCTTATGTGTTTATTATTTATCAAGTGATGATTACAAGAGCTTGTGTTGCAAACTTCCATATAGGGCGTGGTTCTCATTCCTTTCCAGACTCGACCTCACTACACTCTCTGACAGACAACAATCGGTGCATAGCATAGAGCATAAGAATACCTGGGTTTAAACGGCTGAGGAGAGTCTAGCCGCTAGACACAACCCCGGCGCCGATCTCGCGGCAAATTACGCCCGACCATCCCTTGTAAAAACTCAAAGGGATTCAACTCACTCGGAAGCTCAAATATTCCGGCCTCACACGGACGGAATAGACGCAGCTCACACATTTCAAACCCCTACAAACGGGGCTCGTCAAATGGCTTATAGAGCCGACAAAACACCCTTCTCATGCAACAGGGTACTCTCTAGACAACAGTCCTTTTCAGGACTTACAGTCTTCCACCTTTTATGATCAAAAAGGTACTTTACAAGACCTAGAGACATCTACTAACAGTAGATACCAAAAGGCCTCCCAACAGCCAGAGACATATTTCTCTCACAACCGAGAAATTCATAGAGAACGCTATATCGACACTCTGCAAGGCGAGAAGTTTAAATACACGTCTAATAACGCTCCCCCCTTTGAAAACAAGGGTAAACACCAATCTGAAGGTACTTTTCAGTACCTCTCTCAAGTTCCTCCTCAAGGAACAAATCCACATTACCAGACTCATGAAACTTTCCTAACTCATGACTTCTCAAAAAATATTCCACTAGGTAGGTATACCTACACCTAGTAAAAATTATATAAATCCACTACACTAATCACCTGGCACCCGCCAAAATAGATAGATCACCTCTCATCCCATCCTCATCAAAATACGTTCGAGTTCACTTTACATGAACATTTTACAGAAGACAGTTATCTTATGAAATTTAGATCTTGAATAAATCAAGAGACAATAAACAAATTGTAGTGGATTTCTGTATATTTGGCTCGGAGTCGGGAGACCTGGATTTATATACTTCTGATTGGAAAATCCACTAACTTCATAAGGTGGAACTTGATGTTCTGTGTGTTGCCTGTTCGTAGGCGGGGTCACCATTTGTAGTGGATTTCTGTATGTTTGACTTGGCGTCGGAATCCCAAGTGGAACATTTTGAGCTGTACCATGTTGATGGTTATGCGGGTTAGATGCTTGAGTGTACTCAGGAGAAAGGTACGGAAAAGTTCCGTTGACGTCCCGAGTATTATGATTTTTTATCGGGAAGGAGCTAGGCGAATCTTGCATTAAGTTTGTCGCAGTTTCGAGCTCGCTGTATTGGCCTAAAGGCAGCTTATTTCTCGTGGAATATTCCGAATGAATATTGTCATTATAATATGAGTTCGCATTTTTAACGTACTGAAAAGTACTTATATTAACTTGAGTATTATCAAGTCTTGCTGGATAGGATGCTTCGGGACCGTAGGATGAGTTCGCCTCAATCCGGGCCTCTTGTGGTCGCTCAGCGTGAAATTTCCCTATAGGAGAATATTCTGGTCTCAAATGTATGTTTTTCTCATGGGATGAATCCGCATGTTTAGGGTACTGAAAAGTACTCTTGTATTCATGATAAGTACGCAAGTTAGGAGTGAACAAGGCACTCGCGTCGGCTGCATATCCATCGGATAGCCGAGTAGAAATCTCCGTTTTTGTGAGGAAATCTCTTTTGTTTCCTTCTGAAAAGAACTGTCCGAAAGGAACATTATCCGACCGTGTCTCAGGTGGGTATTGAGGACCAGACTCCTGATCGGAGTGGGTCGCGAGCTCTTCCATGGACCCCGGGAGGCGAGAGCACGAGCGCTCTGTCCCGAAGTCCCGTGACAATGGAATGTGGGAGGCTGCCTCTTGTCGCTCTCCCCTTTGTTCAAGGCTAGCGCTGGGGACAGCGCTAGGAGTTCCGACTCCGATTAAGGAGTGGAAAGACGGGGACCGCTCCATGTTTCAGGAAACTCCCGTGAATTTATTTATATTTGGTTCTGTAAAAGAACTATAAATGTTCGGGGACTCGCTAGACGGCTGGCCGTCTGGGTCTTCCGAGGTTTGCTCTAATAAGAACACTCGTAAGAAGTCGGGGACTCGCTTGGGGGGCACAAGAGCTTCCTCGTATGTGTATCCCCAGGGTCCTCCAACGCAGCCCTGAGAAGGACTCCCTTGAGCAGTTGATCAAATCGGATGAGATTTTGATCACCTGGCGGGCTCCCACGGTCGGCAATTTGATTAAGTCAAATGCCCGGGCGAAACCGACTCGAGTATCCCTCGGACGTCCGAAAAGCAAAGCTTTAGGACCGGGTGGTACTCTGCCTGGAGATTCTGATAGTGAGGAGCACTGAAAAGTGCTAAGCTCGATGCTATCAGGAAATCTGGATGAAAAGGTAGACTGCCTCAGAGCGTGTAGGTACGTCGTCGTCGAAGAGAGATGAACCATCAGCTGTGTTGAGAAGTTGAATGACTCGTCTCCAGATCGTGTAGAAAATCTTCGTCGTCTTCGTAGAGAGAGAGAGAGAAGTATCGTCAGATCCGGAGGTTGAGAATGGAATGAATAAATTGGTTCGTGCGTCCTGTATTTATACTTGGAGGCTGTATCCAATTATTGGCCGCGTAACCGTCCGTCGGCGAATCAGAGCGCAGCTTGCGTGGGCCGAAGGCGAAGCGTTATCTAATTTGATGTGTCTTTTGTTTCAGATTTGATCGGTCGCGTTTGATCGGTCGCGCTCGGATTTGATCGGTCGCGCCCGTTGGGCGGAAGTTGAATTAAGCGTTTCCGCATTCTCTCGATAGAACGCGGCGCTCTTTAAATTGACCTTGATTGATTCGGGGGTCATCGTTTCGCGACCTCCTCGATTAATCCTCTGTTGAGAGAAGGGTGAGTCCTCTTGTTTTACTTTTCCCTTGTCCCAGGGGATGTATAGTAAACGATAATAGTTAGATCTATCGTTTTTATTTGCTTTGGATAATCCCTCTCGATCTGGGATTATCCTTTGTGGGAACTTTGCCTTCCCTGTTCCGTTTTTAGGGAGCTCGAAACGACGAGAATTATTCTCTATGATTCTCAGTCGTATGCTTTTCCTTGGGAGCTTGGGATTCTGTCTTTTAGGTGGCCTATCGTCTTTATTTGTTGAATATATTGGTGGTAAATTCACCACAAGGGCCCCCTCAAGACGTGGGGCGCCGTAATAGGCAGAATCCTTTGGGGGAGTATTGATTCTGACATCACAGAGATCAATTTGTGCGGACGATTTGAGGTCGTCGCCGGTTGCGCAGGTGGCGCCCCTGTGGCCAGACGTGTGTACTTGAGTCGAGGTATTGGGGAACTCGATCTGCGAGGCTACTGCCTTGTCCGTACTGTTGGTCTCCGCTTTCTGAGATGCGAGAAAGCTAGGTTTCGTTTCGTCCGTTATTGTTATTGACCAAACTAGTTGGGAAAAAGGTTTTAAATTCATCCTTTGGGATGGTAGTGTCAGCTTGTGACGTAACCTTGTCCTCTGTGTTTGTCTGCGGACGTCACTTCGTTAGTATTGAAACACTTCTGGATTGGCGTGTGCGCTCTGGTGACTTTCCGAGGAACCACTTCCTCGGATGCTGTTAGCCGTCGTTTGCGGTCAAATCTCCTGTCGGAGTTCCAAAATGGTGTGCTTGTTTTTATTAATTTGTCATGAGTCTGAACAAATTTGAGCGCTTCCTTGGTTGCCCATGGTTTGGATTTATTACACTGGGTGTAAAAATCTATTATGCGTCTGTAAGTTTCCTCTCGGGAGAGAGGTTTTTGATGAAATTTGATCTCCTCGAAGAGTGAGTCTGAGTCCCAATATGGGATGCGTGCCTTTATTTTATTCAGTGTAGGCTGCATTAATTCTCGATGTTCCAAGAAATCATCGAGCTCTTTCGTGGATGTGTATAATCCTTCTTGTACTTGTGTTTCGTTAGGACAGATATCTGTTTCGAATTCCCTGCGGAGGCGTTTTTTAGCTTCCGTGTAAGGGGCATCTGGAGATGTCAAATTAGAGGTGGTGATGAATGCCCATACATTGTCAGGTACCCATAGAAGCAGTTCGTAAAAACAATCGCTTTCCGTCCTGAGATTTTTGCGTTTGGTGTACAATTCGAATTCCGCTAGTGTGCGGTTAATATTTGTTTCTTGGAATAGAGGTAAAGTGGGAGAACGTGTGTTAGAAAATTGTTCGTTCAAAATCGGTGGCACTATTTGTAGTGGGTTTGAATTGGTCCGCTGTGGCGTCTCATATTCGTATGGACGTTGAATAAAAGGAAAATTATCCTTTTGTAATGGGTATGTGCAGGCTTTGGCCTGTGAAATGTCCCACTGTGTTGTCTCATACTCGTATGAACGTAGAATAAAAGGAAAATTATCCTTTTTTGGTGGGTATGTGCAGGCTTTGGCCTGTGAATTGGCCCACTGTGGTGTCTCATACTCGTATGAACGTTGAATAAAAGGAAAATTATCCTTTTTTAGTGGGTATGTGCAGGCTTTGGCCTGTGAATTGGCCCACTGTGGTGTTTCATACTCGTATGAACGTTGCATAAAAGGAAAATTATCCTTTTTTAGTGGGTATGTGCAGGCTTTGGCCTGTGAATTGGCCCACTGTGGTGTTTCATACTCGTATGAACGTTGAATAAAAGGGAAATTATCTCTTTGTAATGTGTTTGTTCCCGAAAATCCACTAGCTACATAAGAGGGAACTTGTTGCTCCGTGTATTGCCTATTCGTAGGCGGGGTCACCATTTGTAGTGGATTTCTGTATATTTGGCTCGGAGTCGGGAGACCTGGATTTATATACTTCTGATTGGAAAATCCACTAACTTCATAAGGTGGAACTTGATGTTCTGTGTGTTGCCTGTTCGTAGGCGGGGTCACCATTTGTAGTGGATTTCTGTATGCTTATTGACTGACTTGGCGTCGGAATCCCAAGTGGAACATTTTGAGCTGTACCATGTTGATGGTTATGCGGGTTAGATCCTTGAGTGTACTCAGGAGAAAGGTACGGAAAAGTTCCGCTGACGTCCCGAGTATTATGATTTTTTATCGGGAAGGAGCTAGGCGAATCTTGCATTAAGTTTGTCGCAGTTTCGAGCTCGCTGTATTGGCCTAAAGGCAGCTTATTTCTCGTGGAATATTCCGAATGAATATTGTCATTATAATATGAGTTCGCATTTTTAACGTACTGAAAAGTACTTATATTAACTTGAGTATTATCAAGTCTTGCTGGATAGGATGCTTCGGGACCGTAGGATGAGTTCGCCTCAATCCGGGCCTCTTGTGGTCGCTCAGCGTGAAATTTCCCTATAGGAGAATATTCTGGTCTCAAATGTATGTTTTTCTCATGGGATGAATCCGCATGTTTAGGGTACTGAAAAGTACTCTTGTATTCATGATAAGTACGCAAGTTAGGAGTGAACAAGGCACTCGCGTCGGCTGCATATCCATCGGATAGCCGAGTAGAAATCTCCGTTTTTGTGAGGAAATCTCTTTTGTTTCCTTCTGAAAAGAACTGTCCGAAAGGAACATTATCCGACCGTGTCTCAGGTGGGTATTGAGGACCAGACTCCTGATCGGAGTGGGTCGCGAGCTCTTCCATGGACCCCGGGAGGCGAGAGCACGAGCGCTCTGTCCCGAAGTCCCGTGACAATGGAATGTGGGAGGCTGCCTCTTGTCGCTCTCCCCTTTGTTCAAGGCTAGCGCTGGGGACAGCGCTAGGAGTTCCGACTCCGATTAAGGAGTGGAAAGACGGGGACCGCTCCATGTTTCAGGAAACTCCCGTGAATTTATTTATATTTGGTTCTGTAAAAGAACTATAAATGTTCGGGGACTCGCTAGACGGCTGGCCGTCTGGGTCCTCCGAGGTTTGCTCTAATAAGAACACTCGTAAGAAGTCGGGGACTCGCTTGGGGGGCACAAGAGCTTCCTCGTATGTGTATCCCCAGGGTCCTCCAACGCAGCCCTGAGAAGGACTCCCTTGAGCAGTTGATCAAATCGGATGAGATTTTGATCACCTGGCGGGCTCCCACGGTCGGCAATTTGATTAAGTCAAATGCCCGGGCGAAACCGACTCGAGTATCCCTCGGACGTCCGAAAAGCAAAGCTTTAGGACCGGGTGGTACTCTGCCTGGAGATTCTGATAGTGAGGAGCACTGAAAAGTGCTAAGCTCGATGCTATCAGGAAATCTGGATGAAAAGGTAGACTGCCTCAGAGCGTGTAGGTACGTCGTCGTCGAAGAGAGATGAACCATCAGCTGTGTTGAGAAGTTGAATGACTCGTCTCCAGATCGTGTAGAAAATCTTCGTCGTCTTCGTAGAGAGAGAGAGAGAAGTATCGTCAGATCCGGAGGTTGAGAATGGAATGAATAAATTGGTTCGTGCGTCCTGTATTTATACTTGGAGGCTGTATCCAATTATTGGCCGCGTAACCGTCCGTCGGCGAATCAGAGCGCAGCTTGCGTGGGCCGAAGGCGAAGCGTTATCTAATTTGATGTGTCTTTTGTTTCAGATTTGATCGGTCGCGTTTGATCGGTCGCGCTCGGATTTGATCGGTCGCGCCCGTTGGGCGGAAGTTGAATTAAGCGTTTCCGCATTCTCTCGATAGAACGCGGCGCTCTTTAAATTGACCTTGATTGATTCGGGGGTCATCGTTTCGCGACCTCCTCGATTAATCCTCTGTTGAGAGAAGGGTGAATCCTCTTGTTTTACTTTTCCCTTGTCCCAGGGGATGTATAGTAAACGATAATAGTTAGATCTATCGTTTTTATTTGCTTTGGATAATCCCTCTCGATCTGGGATTATCCTTTGTGGGAACTTTGCCTTCCCTGTTCCGTTTTTAGGGAGCTCGAAACGACGAGAATTATTCTCTATGATTCTCAGTCGTATGCTTTTCCTTGGGAGCTTGGGATTCTGTCTTTTAGGTGGCCTATCGTCTTTATTTGTTGAATATATTGGTGGTAAATTCACCACACAAATAAAAATAAAGAAGGATATCAGTCAACGTACAGACATAATAAAATCACACATGAAACATACAATACAGAAATGCAATACATAATAGAGGTTCGACATAACTTGCTGTTACTAAATAACAAAATACAAAGGCTATACAATGTACAATAAAAGAGGCTTACTAAACGAAAATAACATGAGAATAAATGAATTGAGCAAAAGTGATTACAAGAAGAAGGGTCAAGTCAAGATATAACAAACGAATGAAACATACCAACACGCAATGAACTGAAAAAATATGTGATCTACCACACAACACACACCAATGCACACACATCTCTCGGAGATAGTTTCAGCAGAGAGAAGAAGAAGAAGAAGATTTTACAGATCAGAAAAGCAGAGCAAACTATTCAATATTTACTCATCCACTTTAGGAAGAACTTTGCATCATTGCACCTTGGGCATGTATGCAGATGACTTCACGCTGTATACCGGAGGAACAAATAAGACTGTAATGCAGGACACCATCCAGTCAGAATTTAATATGTTGTACAAAGAAATGACCGAACTAAAACTCAATATCAACACCGCCAAGTCGACACTCGTACACTTCTCCTCTACAGAAACACCATTGGATGCAGCTATCACCTGTGGAGGCAACGTTATTGCCGAGAGAACCTCAGTGAAGTACTTGGGGGTAATATTTGACAGAAAGATGACTGGGCAACAACATGTCAACAAAATTAAAGAAAAAGTCAGGCAGGACTTGAATGCAATGGCATTCATGAAGGGGAGCAAATGGGGAAATCATCCCAACGAACAGATCGCGCTATATCAGCAAGCAATCCGTCCCAAGATTGAGTATGGTTCGTTCGCTTATTTATGGGGCAACCCACAAACATTGAGTCCCTACAAAAAATGCAAAACCAAGCTTTACGACAGGCGTTGGGTGCAGTGCGAACTTCCCCAATTGTGTCCTTGCATGCGATTTCGGGTCTTTTGCCTCTTAGATACCGCATCAATATATATAACCAGAGGCAGCTTTTGAGGTTGGCAGCCACATCGCCAAATATTTACGAGGACATGGTCTCCCTCAGGAGCTCTCTCACGCTCTCATGCCCAAGACGATTCTTGAAAATCAGACAAGATCTCTCATATGTTCATGATCTTATGACCTCCAATAACATACTGAGACCAAAAGCCGCAGAATTACAACAACGCAATACTATTCCATCACTCAATAAAATTTGTTCATCCTCCATCCCAGGAGTCAAGAAGAAAAACACGTCTGACTCTGATGTCACCATAAGACAAAAGACGTTAGAACACATTTACAAGCACTACCAGCAATTTGACAAAATATACACTGACGGATCTAAAAGAAATAATGGTGTGTCAGCTGCCTTCTACTGCAATTCCCATGATACTGGAAAGGGAGTGAAGCTTAGGGACATCACATCGATCTACCATGCAGAACTCTTTGCTTTGGAAATGGCACTGATTCATGTCAATGAGCTCCACACTAACAACTGTGTCATTCTGTCAGACTCCAAATCCGCTATTGACACCATTGGTAACATCAGAGTTGGTGGCTTACCCCCTTTACCTATTTAAAAACACCTCAGGTTAATTTCGGACGCCCAAAGAAGGGAACAACAAGTCAGGGTGCAATGGGTTCCATCTCATCGATCAATCAGGGGAAACCACCTGGCGGATGAACTGTGCGCAGTCACCATTGAACATGGACACATAGATCCACTCTCCTATACTCTACACCAGGACGTATATCAGGTCATTCTTGCGAACCAACAAAATCTCTGGAAAACCGATTACCTTGCCAAAACAGGACCTGGATCCTGGGCCAGAGAATATATTCAAGACCCCAACCTTCCACCTTGGTTTGCAGAGGAATCCGACCTACATATAGCCGATATCACTTATATCAACAGAATCCTGCTGGGACATGGCTTTGATAACCTCTTCCTATGGAGAATGAACAAAAGACAAGATCCCTGGTGTCAATATTGCGAAAATGAGCCCATCCAAGATGTGCCACACTTTCTTTTGGACTGCGTCAAAACAGAGAGAGCGTTGAGGGAGCTTCTGGGGGAGGAATGGTATGAGGATGTGGAGGGGAGACCTCGGATTGTGGCGAGATACCTCCAGGATGGTTTAAGGGAGCACAGTAAGTTGACGGAATTGAAACAGGTCATAACGGGGACGGGTGTATTAATGTAGCAACAAGTACAGAGCTGGGTAGTGACAGGGGCATGATGCAGGTAACGACAATAACATGAACATGGAAAAGTTTTAGAGCATTAGTGAACTAAGATTCAATCACAAATAACCAATTGGCATACACGAGGTGAAAATGGACACACATCTCCAGGAGATAGCTCCAGAAGCAGAGAAGAAGAAGAAGAAGAAGCAGAGCAAACAAACAAACATTTTACATCAGTGTATCAGTGAAGAAGTTTTATAGATCAGTGAAACAGTTTTGCATTACCTAGTGGATATACGATTACGTTTATAGCTGATGTGTTTACAAAATGAGCAAGCTTTCGGAACAAGATTGTCTCACCTTGCTCCTGAAGGCCTATAGAGGGTATCCCTGTTTATGGGACAGTACGAATCCTCAGTACATGAACAGGGATATAAAGCAGACGGCCTACGAGGCACTCCTGAACATTTACAAGAGGAGCCAACCCGATGCAACCATCGGAACGCTTAAAAAGAGATGAGACAACATGCGAGGAAGTTATCGAAGAGAACGGAAAAAAGTAAGTTCCAAACTTCTTTTCATCAACACAGCCAACCCAGGGTGGCCCCCAACTGGAAAAGTCGGGCGAAACCTGGAATTGTCAGGGAATTTTTCGCGTCGGGAAAAATCAGGGAATTTCACAAAAGCCACCAAATGTCAGGGAATTTTTAAAATGAAAACTTGGTGTAATCATTTAAAGCGTTTTTAGGTATATTATAACTCCTAAACAATCAAACTTCAATAGCGTACTTTATCATAATAGGTACCTACATATTATTTTATAGGTATCAAGGATTTAGGTAGCCCCCCAGAGGTGCAATGGGGTCCTAAATCCTCGACAATGAGGTAGAGGAGGATGACAGTATCCCGTCAGAGAGATACCACTCCTACTAATAGCATTAATGAGGTATGTTCGGAGTAGATTGGATTTCCAGGACCTGAATCACCCATCCAACGCCAAACTCAGCTTCTCAAGAACACGAGCCCATACAACGCCAAACTCAGCTTCTCAAGAACACGAGAAGAGGCGTGCGACACCCATTGTTTTCCAACGGAGCGACGGCAGCGCTTTCTCTGGGATTCTGACGGGAAATCTGTCTCACCCCCCCCCCCCCCCCCCCCCCCCTTAAAGACATACTTGATTGAAGAGCAAGTATGTTAACCAGGTGGAATAGTTTACTGGCTGAGAACTGATGCTCATTAATAAATAGCTGCATTGGCGGTTGAGGATGGGAAAAGAGAAATTAAAACAGGATGGATTGTCAATGAATCTTCATATGAAGTATTCATTAGGTAATTAACCCCCAATCAAAGATTGGAACAATCGGGAATAAACGGTGGCTCAACTATGGAGACATACCTATAGGAAAATAAAAGAGATATAAATTAATATGCCCACATTGACTTATATTGGGAACTAAGCCCTGGAAATAGGGAGCATATTCCCCTTCAATAATTGGGAACAATGCCCGGGTATAAAGAATAATAATAAAAATGGCAAAGGCTAGGTATACCATAGGTATGAAATTAAAATTATAAAAAGGGGGAAAATTGAGAAATTATAAGTCAAAGACCAATGAAATTATCTATATACCAAAGGGTGATAATGGGAATTCCTTCTGGAACCCCGGGCCATGTTTCTTCTGAAACATTAACGCCCCAAAAATAGTGGATTGGATTACTAGGCATTAGCCGTCCATAATCCTAACCACGCTCTGCTACCTTATCAGGGATTTAGGTGGCCCCCCAGAGGTGCAATGGGACCCTAAATCCTCGATAAAGAGGTAGAGGAGGTTGACAGTATCCCGTCAGAGAGATACCACTCCTACTAATAGCATTAATGAGCTATGTTCGGAGTAGATTGGATTTCCAGGAACCTGGATCACCCATCCAACGCCACACTCAGCTTCTCAAGAACACGAGGAAAGGCGTGCGACGCCCGTTGTTTTCCAACGGAGCGACGGCTGCACTTTCTCTGGGATTCTGACGGGAACTCTGTCACATAGGTGTACTGTACGAATGACAAAAATAATTATCGAGAGTTGTGGTTAAACTGTTCAAAAGTAACAACGCTACACGCACATAAAAAGTGGATGGATAGGTATCATTGGCTTCCCTAGTAACTACATCACCTAGAGTAAACCATTTGTGAGAAAAATCAACTGAGTATTGAATTAGGGAGAAAAAACCCAGCAGAGTAGTGGGTTGATCCAGTAAGAGTCCCAAAACTAGTTTATATACATGAGGACTCCTCAGGAAGGTTAAGGAGGGGGAAATTGGCCCTTTGGAATGTGGAGTCACGTGTTATAATTTTAATTTCAATTTTTTTTAAAATTTATAAAATGCTTTTATTTTGAGGGATAACATGTATGCATACATATTTCAGAAGTGACATAATAAAAAATATAACAAAACCATAATTATAAATATTTTCAGAAAAATACATCACAAAATAGATCCCACAAAACCCACAAAGACAAAGTCTGTGCGTGGGCATTTTCTACATAGATATTTCTTATGTATACATCGTCTATCTGGTGCGTAAATATTTATACAGCATATATTATATAGTGGAAAGAAAAATAAATAAAACATTATGCGGATAGATGAAGGTGTACGTTCTAAAAGTTCTGAGTTACCCAGATTTTAATCTCATTACGCTTTTTAAGGTTGAACGGTGCCTGCAGCAAGTGAGATGGAAGGCTTTAATAAGTTGGGTCCACGGTACGTAAGGGGCTTGTTGTAAACATAATTGACTACTTCTACGAGGGACAACAAAAGTATTTGGATTTCTAGTAGTGTGAGTGGATTTTGATTTTTCGAGAAGGGACGGTCTTTTAATGAAATATTTTGCAAGTTGGAAATTAATAATTTGAGGTATATTAAGAACTTCCGTATCTAAGTATAATTGGTCTGATGAGTATCTACAGCTTTTTTTATCATGATTTTCAGTATTAGTTTTTGTGCTATTTCAACTGGGTGTAGATGCGTACTGTACGTCCCTCCCCATATATAACGGAAGATTACCTTTTTTTGTTCTTGTGTTTTTTTCCTTTAAATCATACGATTTTTGTTTCAAAGCATTAAAGGGGCAATAAAATGACAAGAAAAAAATTGAATTTGCTATTTTTTGTCAGGGAAATCTGAAGTTCGTCAGGGAAATGACAAATTTCCATTTTTGGGCCACCCTGCAACCTCCTATATTGAGTTTCGGCTACCTACTACCTTCAACGGTTATTACAAGGGGAGGGTAACAACTATTCACGTATGTTTAAGTTTTCTGCCCTTTCATTTTTCAGGTCGAGGTGAGCAAAGGTGGCACAGACGTTTACGTCTCAAAACTGTGGTTTTACGAGTATGATCTGCTTTCATTCTTGGACGAGAGAGATGCTTTCGGAGACGGAACTGAATGCGGATTGCACGATGACGAAGAAAGTGATAAGGAAGTGAGTACCGTTTCATACATCCCGGGACATGATTCTGACGAAAAATTTCTCCCTTGATGGGAAAAACGATAGATCATGGATATTTATGTCTAGTACCTACTGCTTACAAGTACCTACTACTCATTAGTATAACTACCATGTAGTGCCTTCTTTTCACATTACTAGTTCATTATGGTTACTTAGCAATATTAGTTTATAACTTGGCGTAATAAATCAGCTTTCCTTGTGGATCATGAGATGTTTGTGGATCATGAGATGTTGTGATAAAATGAGAGCATTCCAAAAACGGGCAAACGATTTTCCTGCTAAGAAAAACAATGGGAGTTACACTTCGCTAGTTAGTAACGCATTGGTTGTAAGTACGTGAAAATCAATAGAAAATGAAGCTTCCTGTTAACTTTTTCGGGCTAAAAAAGTTACACAATTTTTCCAAATACCCCAGCTAAAAGACATATCCATGTCAAAAAAAAGTTCCAGTCATGTAGCATGATCGTATGTGCGAATTTCCCTAAATTGTTCTATTACAATTATGTTAAATTGAGTTGAAATTTGCGCACTTTGTGTGCAAAGAAATTGTTAACCATAAATTGTGAGGCGAAAAAACTTTTAAACAATTTCTTCTATTCGAACAAAGATTTTTAGATTTCTAGACCTTTTGCATTTTACTGGATTTTCAGCACATTTTAATGAAATTGTAGTAAAATCTTCAGCATACGTTTCATAAAATTTAAATACACTTTTCAGTACCTACTATTTTAAACATAAATTTTTAAATGCCCTAGTTCATGTTTGATTAACTTTTTCTGAGTAGAATTCAGCTAATCTTTATAAATTTATAGATTTTTTTTTCTAGAACATTTTTTTTTTTTTAAGGTGACCAATTTAACGAGCTCAATAAGTGTTGTCCAACGATATCCAGGAATCGTTTAAGGATGCCTCCAAACGGATTTCCATAAAGAATAATTGTTAAAATTTTTTGGGGCCATTGCAATTACATGTTCTAAGAAAATTTGCTAAAAGAAGGACCTTGGAAGTACCATTACAAAAACGCTGCAAATTATTTCACAAAGGTTAATTATTTTTTCAATTGAGTTTGATCGTAGTTTTAGTTGGCTTGCGGATGTCATAAGGCCCGTCCAGACTCCTCAGCGTGTCCTATTTCGAGTTGCCACAACCTATACTTCTATAATTATATACGTATGTTTATATTTCTCGATTTGAGCTCCTATCTATTCAAATAGTTATTGCCTTAATAATATCATTATCTAAGTACGTACGAAAAGTCGAGAGGATATGTTATTAAATATGCGTTGGAAAAACAATGGTATTAACACACAAATATGACCTTGAAAAAAACATATTCATGCCTCGAAGGAACGCTGTACCCACCTCATGGTGCCGCGGTGTATTATATGGGTATAACACGTAAAAGTAATAAATATCCATTCTCCTACACCCCTCTGCTACGCCCCTGGTCACTCCAGCCACCACAAGGTGCTGCGGCGCCTCCTCTCACTCCACCCCCTGCTCACCCTCCTCACCACCCACCGTGACCCCCTGCCAAGCGTGCCAGGCGTGCGTCTAACACTCAAAGCCTCGAAAAAGACACTTTTTTGCCCGTTTTTGGCCCATAGCATCTATGCGAGTAAAGCGATCGGGATGGTTAAACGTTAGGACCAACTAGACCCCAAATGGAGTCTATGTGCGAAAGAACGGGTTTTTTAAGTCAATTCTTAGGCCTTTTATGGCCCGGACGGTGAACGGCGGACGGACATTTCAAATTTGGATTCTACGCACCTTGAAACGTAAAGTGACAAAGTTTGACGTTAGTGATAAAGTTGTTTTTAGAGTGGCAAAGGGGGGGTTATAAAAATTTTTTGCTACACGATCACATAGGCTTATTATTGGAAATAATAAACCAAAAAGTAGGACCATGGTTCCTTTTTCAAGAGTTCAAAAATATGGAAGGACCGAAACCTTATAAGTAGGACCCGTCCTTCCAGAAGATAGGTACTATAGGTAGCTCACCTTTTTGTCCAAACGCATTTTTTCAGCTTCCTTGCTTCAAGAAGCAAAACCAAAGCCACTCCACACTTCTGATTTTTGTTTAAATAAGGAGCCATTGAAGAATGTAGAATGCCGAAAGAAACACAGAATACCGTATACTGGCGGGAAACCTTTGGTTCGAGCTTGAAACGACAGATCGTGTATGGAGAATGCGCTCTGAGGTAGGAGAACACACTCCCCACTTCCTGCAGCAGGATCGTGAATGGGCAGCTTTGGCTTTCACAGGGAAATGAGGAAGGGCAAGCCCAAAAAGAAGTGGGGAAACGATGTAGTTTCACCATAGTTTCTCTTTATAGTATCCAGCTTACCCTTGTTTTACTATATTTATTTCGCTTTTATCGGATGGGAAATTATATTATCGACGGCCAGCCTTGGAGGAGCGTTCTAAGTTGCTAGAGGTTTGTTCGCAGTGCAGTTCTTGAACTTGTCTGGAACTCGAAGAGTTTGGGAAAATGGCCACCACTAATTCTGAGCTGTGTTCTGGGACTTGCTACACTGAAGTGCAGCTGAGTACAGAACACTGTTATAACCTGTTATGGTGTAACCCTAACCATCACACAAGGAAGTAGTGTCTCAAATTGGATCATTTCACATTTGTTCACTTGTCAACAAACTTGTCTTTCCGTCAAAATAAATTGGACCATACAAGAAGCCGAGGAGGAAAAATGGGAGATGCGCCTGAATGGGAATCAGGTAAGAACTTTCAGAGAGTTTTGTACTGATGAGTGTGCTGTGGAAATTGGAAGTAGGTACTAACTGATGAACCTCTTCTGGTGAACTAAAGTTCCATGTACACTTTTCCTTTGAAATAATCTGTAGAGGATGGTCATCTATATAAAAATATAATACCTATGCCTATGTGCGAAGTTGGTAGCATTCAATATTTACTGGTAGATAGGTACATAGGTTATCTCAGTACAGTATAGGTGCTCATACCTTGCCATCAACACCTCCAATTATTCCCACTACCGACTATCTACTAATGTAGCTACCTGCTGATTCTGTTTCAGAACTGGGAGAATACGTCGTTCTTCAAGTTGAAGATGATGACGTTCTTGGTTGAGAGATCGGACTATAAGACTGATAGATGCATACCGTTGAATCTTTCCCAAGCTGGGTTCATACGAAGCTAAAAGGAAGAAACAAATGTGGGAGTTGATATCCAAACTCTTCGGAAACGTCACTGCTACCCAGTGTGTAAACAAGTTGCAGGTGTTGACCAGAGGATATAAAATTATAAATGACCATAACAAGAAAACTGGAAGGGATCGATGGAAAAACCATGAATACTCGGAATATCTTGATCCAATATTTGCGAATAAAAGGAATTTAAACCCCAGAAAAGTGTTTATCCTCTAATGCGGTGATACAGAACACCGTAGACACTGATGCTGGCAGCAGCAGCAGCCAACAACGCTATAATGTGGACTCAACACAACAAGTCCCCACAGAGAGGATTGATGAGGATTTCAATGAAAACGAAGAAGGGGCAATGTGAAGAAGGGGGGGGGGGGGGGGGGGCGGGTCAGTGTTTTAGAAGAAATAATATAGGGCAAGTGAAAGCATCACGTCGAGATGGTTGGTATTCACCAAGCCCGTTTGGAGGTAGAAAAGCAAAGGTTGGTGGAACTCAAATTAAAGAATGAAATAATAAAAAAGAAAAACCGAATTCTCTCTGAAATTCGAAATAAAACATGTATGTGTCCTAATACGGTCTGGTGTCTATGTTTAATATTACTGCTTGATAATTAAAATTACTACTGTAATGGCCCAAAAATATTTGATACCTCGACAGGAGTTTAAACTCGTGTCGTTAAAATTACTGGAAATTTCCTGTAGTTGCAACACTCCAACGATCTGAGCCATGAGGCCAGGTGATCAAACCTCTTCGAGATTGATTTATTTTCTTGGAGCGTAACATTTCCCCGTAGTCAAATACCAGTCGTCTTGGCTGGTTTGGGGTCGGACGAATGATGAAATGAAACTGCAGGCTTGCTGGCTCAGCAGATGCTCGCTGGAACAAGTAAGCAGTCGAGCGACGTCATTGTCACGGTGTGTTTTGACTCAAGTGAGTGAGGAAGTGAAAGGTGCTAATGACAGAAAATGTGATGTTTACAGTCTTTGGGCTCCAGAGGGATTTAATTAATTATTGTTTCGTATGATTTTTGGTCCTATTTTGACTGTGCCACTGTAACGACCCAAAAATATTTTATACCTCGACAGAAGTTCGAACTCGTGTCGTTAAAATTACGGGAAATATCCCGTAGTTGCAACACTCCAATCTGAGCTATGCGGCCGAGAGATCAAACCCCTTTGACTGTGAGAATTATTTTCTTGGAGCCTAACATTTTCCCGGAGTCAAATACCAGCCGTCTTGGCTGGTTCGGGGTCGGATGAATGACGAATGAAACTGCAGGCCGCTGGAACAAGTCAGTAGTCGAGCGAGGTCATTGTCATAGTGTGTTATGACTCAAGTGAGTGAGGAAGTGAAAGATGCTAATGACAGGAAATGTGATGTTTACTGTCTTTTGACTCGAGAGGGATTTAATTAATTATCGTTTTGTATGATTTTGGGTCCTATTTCGACTGCGCTACTGTAACGACCCAAAAATATGTGATACCTCGACAGGAGTTCGAACTTGTGTCGTTAAAATTACGGAAAATTTCCCGTAGTTGCAACACTCCAATAATATGAGCTATGAGGCTGGGTGATCAAACCTCTTTGACTGTGAGGTACGGATATCTATACCATATGACTGTGATTTGTCTAATCGTTGCCTACCTGTATAATAAAAGTATTTTTTTATAGGTAATTTTCATTTTACCAACTTTAAGATATAGTTGTATCTATACTACCCACCTGCATTTTTTCAAGTCACCAAAGTGTAAATTATTGTGAGTGAGATTCATTGAGTTATGCCTTATTTTTTCTCGTTTAATTTACCAGGTTGGTACATACCTAAAGTTCCTAACAATTTCATTAAAATAAATGGTTTACTTCTTATTCAAGCTTGCTGTTTTATATTCATTTGCAAGCCCTCACCCTTAAATGTTCAATGAGACTACTGTCACAATCAGGTAAATACTAAACGAGTAAGAATAAACAAAGGATACGTTCAAAACAACACTTTCTTATTTGGAAAATACGATTTGGACTCTTCAAAACTTCCTCTTTTTTACTATTATAACGTAAAACCTAAGAATGATTAGCATTAGTTAATTATGGTTTTAAAAAATTGGGGGGCAGAAGTTAAGTTTTTCTCGAGGCAAAACTCAACTACCGCCCCCAAGGGATAAAATTTGAACAATATTCAAAAAAATTCCAGACAAGCAATTAATTGGCTTTTGGACTCAGCTCTGTTCGATTTCACAAGAGTCGGCGAGATTTTCTACCCTTGATTCCAACCTCAGATTTTGATCTTAGTCCAACTCATTTCTTTTTATGAAAAGGATTGTTTTAGGATATTTTTTTGTTCTTGAGATGCGAGTTTGCAAAGCATCTAAACTATACTAACTAAACTATACATATCATTCTTATCTATTTTCCAATTACTCCATATTTTACTAAAATGATTGATTTAGGATTTTTTTTAAATGTTTGAGATGTGAGCATGCTAGCCAACGAATCACACGTATCACTGATATTAGGTATATACATCCAATTAAACACATAAAATAAAAAAAATTTCTTCTTATACAGGAAGATAACACTTTTAGTTACTAACCTCCTAGGGGACGACTCTACAACTAATTATAATATAAAGCGCTGCATGAGTCAGTAGATGGTAAAGAACTCCGACAGTGCTCTGAATCCCCCATTTCTACCCAGTGGGTGGAATGGGCTTCAGAGGGCATTGGGGCCCGCGACTATCGCCATTTTCACGCTGTCCGGGTGGCTACACTAGCCACCTCGGTGAGGTGTTCGAGGAGCAGTCGCGGGACAGTTGACACCCTTTGCCGTGCCTGTCGGGGTAAAAATGAGAATCTATATCATGTAGTGCAGCAGTGTCCTCGTACTCACGGTGGCCGCATTTTACGTCACGATGCGGTTGCCAAGCAGATAGCAGGTGCTTTGTCATCTAGCGGTTGGGATGTCGAAAGGGAGAGACTATACCACATGCCGAGTGACCGGGGCAAGAAGCCAGATATCGTTGCGATCAAGCCCGATGGGTCTGCCATAATCCTGGATGTCCAGGTTGTCAGTGGCAGCGTGGACATGGAGCAGATCTGGCGGGCTAAGAAAAGTAAATATGATAGAAATGATCTGCGCCAAGCGATATCTGAGCTAAAAGGAGTGGCACCTAATAACATCAAGATCATTGCCGCGACCGTGTCATGGTGCGGGAAAAGCGCCACGGAGTTACTCGAGTTGGGCATCTCGGCAGGAGTACTCCGTGGTATCACTACCCGCGTCCTGAGGGGTTCTTACTTGAACTGGTGGTCATTTTATAGGGGCATTTCCTTATCCCTAGAGCTGGCGTCGGGTAAACCTGGGCGTCCTCCCCACTTTTTTATTGTATTTGTTTATTTTTCAATTTAATGGCGTGCCCCCTCCGTCTTTGAGGGGAGGTTTCTTAAAAAAAAAAAAAAAAAAAAAAAAAAAAAAGTGCGTGTGTGTGTGTCCAAAAATACTACTAACAAGCTAATTTTCCACAGTTTTTAGGGAACGTACGGGCTAGGGTGTAGACGGTCCCCTATCAGTTTCATCGTTCCTGACTCAATACTTACTCTGTGCAAGCGCAAACGTAAATACTACCAAGCGTCATTTTCTCACGCCCTAATCGTCCGATCTCGCTCACATTTGGAGGATAGTTGGGAGTAGATGATTTGATTACATCATATCAATTTCAACATGATTGTATCATTAATGGCTACTGCGCATGCGCCAATGTTGAAAACTTGTAATGACCTCAATTTCCACAGTTTTCATCCGATTTTTATGACATTGTCAGGGAATTCGCGGATTAGGTTGCTGATAATAGTGCCTAATAGTTTCATTGTGTCCAAATCAATATTTCACTCTGTGCATGCGCAAACGTAAATTCCATCATGCTCCATTTTTTCACACCCCAGTCGCTCGATTTCGTTTAAATTAGGACCGTAGTTGGGAGTGGACCATTTGATTACCCCATATCAATTTCAACATGATTGTATCATTAATAGCTACTGCGCATGCCCCAATGTAAAATACTTGTAATGACCTTAATTTCCACAGTTTTCATCCGATTTTGATGAAATCCTCAGTTAGGTTGAAGATGGTCCCTACCTATTTCATTGTTCTCAACTCATCAATTCATTCTGCGCATGCACAAACGTAAATTACCTACATTGAGGATCATGTTTTCGTTTCTTGATTCACAAATTATGACATTTCACGCTATTTCTTTTCCGCTATGGATTTTTTCAAATCATTTATTACTTTTCAAGTATGTTTTATAGATGTGCTATAACCAAGGTTAACTTCTCAACCGAGTGACAACAAAACAAGCGGTATTGTTTACTATATCCATTTATAACATAAATAAATATAAAACTACAACATGAATAGAAGAACGAGTACGAAAAAAATGCGTGATAAATCGAGAGCTTTCCAACGAGTGGAGAACGATTTTTGTTCGTTGATAACTAAAGAAGTTTCATTTCCTCAGCAACGGCTTGGTTGTACGTGAAAATCAAAAGAAAAAATTCCGTGACACATCCGCGTAACGTTGTTCGCTAATTAGTCTCTAAGGCAGTATCCTACGTGGCTCCGCCGGGAGCGTCAAGCCGTGCGTTAAAAAAGAGCGTTGGCGCGTTGCCGCGTGGGAGAAAAAATGGTGTCACGTGGAAACGCAAAAACGCTTCGTACCTAGTGTAACTAGTTAACCTGTTCTGTTCTCATCATCTGTGTTTTCATCTTCATTTTTTCAATTTGATTTTGCATTCATGCTCGATCAACATCTTTGAGCTGCTGACCAGCTCAACGGCTCTTTCGTATTATTTAGCTGTAAATAATTTAAAAAAAAGGAGACTGGCCGAGGAAATACTTGAAAGCCGGAGCGAGTTCGGTGAATTTCATCACTTACACTCCAATAATCTTGGAAGAGTTTCTGAAGATTTTGTGTGATAATCTTCCATAATGAGGTTTTATCATACATATAAAAAAGACCTTTCAATTAACACTAATTTCAGTGATTAATTTAGATCAGTGATAATTTAAAGGTCTTTTTGTATGCTAAAACCTACTTATACTCCAAATTGAGGGAAAGTGAATTACACTTTGAATCATATGCAAGAATGACAGTAAAAACCTTCGATTACATCGTCAACAAAATTAAGCAAGAATTTTAATTTGTTACAACGATTTCAAAAAAAAAAAAAAAAGATGACAACTACAAATATTTGGTAGAATCCAAAAGTTTATTTGTATGGCAGAATAATAGGAACTACAAGAACGATTTCCAGAAAAATTGCTCAAATTTCAAAACAATCAAACATAAATATACTCTGAACAATCAATAAAAGTTACTCACATGAGCATGACTCAAACCTTCGTATTTTGTTTTCATCATTGTCTTGAAACACTAAACAATTAATTGTAATTTTCTTCAAAACTGGGCATCTCCCGATGAAGTTGTATTAATAAATGTAATAAATGTAGAACTGGCCGTTTCTGTATCAGCTAACTCCATTATCACAGAAGAAAACGTTCGGAAAAAGTATGAAAACAAGTTCAAAATGTTGAAAGAGGTTAGAAAAACATCATATAAACGCGTTTGACGCGCGGCGAATGCGATAAAAATCAAACTTGTTTCGCAGAGTCCTACGTGGATTTGCCGCACGCGTCAATGCGTTCAGGCGTTTACGCGTTTAAATGGCGGACCAATGAAATTTGCGAAATTTTTCATGTGACCCTGCCCGCGCGGCGGCGCGACGGCGTTGAACGCTTCGGTTTGATTTTCAAATAAGTTTGATTTTTATCGCATTCCCCGCGCGCCAAACGCGATTATATGATGTTTTTCTAACCTCTTTCGACATTTTGAACTTGTTTTCGTACTTTTCCCGCACGTTTCCTTCTGTGATAATGGAGTTAGCTGATATAGAAACGGCCTTCTACATTTGTTACATTTATTATACACCTTTATCGGAAGATGCCCAGTTTCGAAGCAAATAACAATATATTGTCTAGTGTTCCAAAACAATCGTAAAAAGGTTTGAGTCATGCTCATGTGAGTAAATTTTATTAATTATTCAGAGTATATTTACCTATTGCAATTTTTCTGGAAATCTTTCTTGTAGGTAGTTCCTATTATTCTACCATACAAATAAACTTTTGGATTCTACCAAATATTTGTTGTTATCCTTTTTTAAAATCATTGTACAATTAAAATTCTTGTTGATTATAAATGGTAAAATTCTTGCTTAATTTTGTTCACGATGTAATCGAAGGTTTTTACTGTCATTCTTGCATATGATTTAAAGTGTTACCTATTCACTTTCCCACAATTTGGATTATAAGTAGGTTTTAGCATACAAAAAAGACCTTTAAATTATCACTGATCTAAATTAATCACTGAAATTAGTGGTAATTGAAAGGTATTTTTTATATGTATGATAAAACCTCATTATCTAAGATTATCACGTAAAATCTTCAGAAACTCTTCTAAGATTATTGGAGTATAAGTGATGAAATTCACCAAACTCGCTCCGCCTTTGATGTATTTTCTCGGCCGGTCTCCTTTTTTTTTATTATTTACAGCTAAATAATAAGAAAGAGCCGTTGAGCTGGTCAGCAGCTCAAACTTGTTGATCGAGCATGAATGCAAAAACAAATTGAAAAAATGAAGATGAAAACACAGATGATGAGAACAGAACAGGTTAACTTGCTAAACTACGAAGCGTTTTTGCGTTTCCACGTAGGACACCTTTTTTATCCGCTGCACGGCATGACGCGGCAACGCACTGACGCTCGTCTGTAACACGCGGCTTGACGCTCGTGGCGGATCCACGTAGGACACTGCCTTTGAAAATCAAACCGAAGCGTTCAACACCGTCGAGTCGCCGCGCGGGCAGGGTCATGTGACAACTTTCGCAAATTTCATTGGTCCGCCATTTGAATGCGTGAACGCCTGAACGCATTGACGCGTGCGGCAAATCCACGTAGGACATTGCGTAAGGCTAAAGCATGCTTTGTGACAACCGCGTAACGTATTTCGCTAGTTAGTTCAAGGCTAAAGCATGTTCCATGCTAAAAAGTGAATAAATAAACCATTTATGTAATAATTTGCAGAGTTCTGTACTTGTGTTGTTAACTGGAGTATTAATTTTTAAAAACTGGCAATTTTGTGGATGATGCATGGTATTAGAATACTAAGGTTGTATTTTCTTACGCTTTTTAGATTGCAGAGGTACCTAACCTCGATATGGACGAAGAAGCGCTCATTTCTCTAGTAGCGGGGTACAAAGAGCTTTATGATCTGCAGAACCCTTACTACGTCAATATGCGGTGGAAAAATAGAATTTGGAATGAAATTGGAGGGATCCTTCAGATACCAGGTAGTCATTAAAAAAAAATTATATACTGGGTGTCCCCAACAACCCCCCCCCCCCCCCCCCCCCTCGGTCTTGGGAAAACACCGAAAAACTGAGCAGAATCGCACTCACTTTCTTACACATTTCCACTAAGCACACAATATAAGTTTTTGGATGTTTTCCTAAGTTAGTGTTGCAAATATCAATAAATGAACATCAATACGAGGTTCAGCACAAAAAAATACTCCAAAATCATGTATTGCATGTGGCAATTTAGTAACTTCAAAAACTCAGTATTTCACTTTTAGAGCGGAATTGCGCCCTTTGGCACGCATTTCCCATTCACATTTAAAAAATCGAGTGATGGGTCATTTCTACAGATAAATCTAACACGCCTACGTTCTTCTGTTGAGCTACCTAACCTGACACTTTATAAACAGTACCTTTACCTATTTATTTACTTTTTGTCGGTATGTACGATATTTTACACTTTTTTCCCTTGGCCAATTACGTTTTATTATTGAAGATGTGGATACCTGATAATACCTCTGTAATGTGGCACCATCCCAGCCCATTTCATCAAAATCGATCTATCAGTACCGGAGCTTCGCCTATAACAACCCTTTTCAGGTTTGGCAGGTGCTATGGTTAGGTACCTATTTCTACAAAATTAGTAGGATGATATACAGAGACTTGTACTGGAATACCCTCGAACGAAATCGGGCTGAGGTAGATCGTGAAGTTTTAGAATCCATAATAAGGTATCAACATAATTTAAGTTAGGATGAATCCTACAAACCAACCACCTTTTTTGAAAATCACAAATATTACAATTCATATGCCATGCCACCTTGAAATAGGAATTAAAAAAATTGATAAGGTATAGCATTATAGGTTATCGTCATAGAAGGTTATATGCGTATTCGGTTTCCCTTGAGCTCCGAATAGGATTTTTCTATTCGTACAACCGTTAGCATTTTTCGCACATGCGCAATGCTCAATTTCTATTCGTAGTTCCCCCCACTCGACTTCAACTCAGCGATGCAAAAGCTCCCTAATTTTGGTATCACGTTAACGGTGGTTGGGCATCGCGATATTTTCCCCTCATCTGCCTTGGTGGCTACTGGTTGTTCTGATCAACTTCTTTATTTCGATATGAAATGCATCGCGATATGAAACGCCGATTTTATATCCTAAATTCGAATTTCATGTTAATTTCAGTATACATGCGGGGTAATTTCTCATTTTTAGTTTTCGATTCGTGAACAGGGCATGGAGTTTATGCAAAGATAGTAAGCCTCTAGTGGGGAACACCGCGGTTTAGTTGCACTTATGGGTCATTATTTGTTGCGAACTTGATGTATTTGAGTTTTCCGTTGGGTAAATCATCAACAAGTATGGAAAAGTATTTATCTCTATGACAATGAACCAGGAATTCACCTGATAACCATAACTGGATTTAGCGCTTCACAACGGAAGTTAGTGAAAAACGTTGTCTATTTCCACGAAAGCAACCATGGAGAACCTTGTTTCATCTCTAACCAACTGTAGGGATACAGACTACTCCCTTTGGAAAGCTACCAAACACTTAAAAAGACCAATTGTGCAAGCTCCGCCCCTTAATAACAAACTAACAGGTAGGTGGATAAGGAGCAATCAAGAAAAGCAGATGTCTTTGCAAATCATCTGGCTGATATTTTCACAACAAACCCTGGAGTGCCTGATGAAGAACCTCTTGAAGTGGTCCAGCCGTCGGAACCAGATATTTCCATTCCATTTGTCACTGTCAAAGAAGTACAAAGAACAATTCAGAAGGAGATTAACCCAAAAAAAGCACCGGGATATGACTTGATCACTGGTTTAATCCTGAAATATCTTCCCCGAAAGACCATAGTCAAGTTAACAAAAATCATAAATAGTGCCATTAAATTTCGTTACGTCCCTCAGTTATGGAAAATAGCAGAAGTAATCGTGATTCCCAAGCCAGGCAAACCGCCAAATGTGTTAAAGTCCTACAGGCCTATTTCACTCCTACCTGTGCTTTCAAAACTTTGAAAAACTCCTTCATAAGAGACTACTGGTAGTTGTAGAGGAACGAAAACTTATTCCAAAGCACCAATATGGCTTCAGAAAACAGCATCCACCACAGAATTACAAGTCTCATTGAAAAAGCATTCGAAGAGAAAAAAGTGTGCTCTTCAGCCTTTCTGGATGTGTCACAGGCATTTGATAAAGTGTGGCATGAAGGGCTTATTCACAAAATTCTACCAGCATGCTACGCAGCAATTCTGGAGTCTTATCTGACCGACCGATACTTCCGAATAAAACAAGACGACGCTTTCTCGAAACCTTTGAAGATTCATGCTGGAGTGCCACAAGGCAGTGTACTAGGCCCACTACTGTACCTGCTTTACACTCGAGATCTACCAGAAACTGAGGAAAATGTAACTGCGACGTTTGCAGATGACACCGCAATTTTGGCGACAGGAGAAACCAACATCGAATCAGTTACAAAATTAAACCACTCCATCCTCCGCATCCATGAATGGACAAAAAGATGGAGAATTAGATTGAATGAAGCGAAGTCTGTACATATTGATTTCACAAATAAAAGGATCAACTACGTGCCAGCCTTCCTTGACAACAAGGCGATTCCTTATGCCAATGAAGCTAAATATCTTGGGATGACACTCGATGCCAAACTGAGGTGGAAATCACATGTTAAAAAGAAAAAGTCTGAACTAGTTATCAAATTCAGGAAAATGTACTGGCTTATGGGAAGACACTCAAAACTGTCTATCCACAATAAGCTCATATTGTACAACCAAGTCCTCAAACCTGTCTGGACATATGGTGCGCAACTGTGGGGGTGCACTGCACAAAATAACCGCAACATTATTCAGCGCTTTCAGAATAATGTTTTGCGTACCTGCGTTGATGCATACAGATACTTCAGAAACGACAGATTACATTATGAGTTGAAAGTTGAATCTGTCAATGAGGTTATCCACAAACAAGCCGTCAATCACCTTTTGAGGCTTAGAGATCATGTTAACGAGGATGTCGTTCAGCTCCTTGACACCGAAGATCTACTTAGAAGACCCAAAAGAACTAAACCGCATGAACTAAGTGAAATAAAATGAACGTCAAGACTAGTGAATCAATAATCGGAACAATAAGTCTAAAGTGAAGTATATTAGATCTTAAGAAAATGTATATATAAAGTAACCACATGAATATTGCTTATAAGTTGTTATTACTTGGCGCAATAAAACTTGTCAAAAAAAAAAAAAAAAAAAAAAATTCCACGAAAAGTAAAGAGTTACAATGTTAAATCGATTTCGACGGTTAGGCCATCATCAGTAACAAACTATAACTTGTACCTCTCTATAAATTGTAACTCTTTGTTTTTTGTAGAAATAGACAACGTTTTTCACTAACTTCCGTTTTGAAATGGGTTTCCACAACTTCGTCGCGAGTGATTTAGTTTGTAGCGCTTCACGCTATGATCACGAGAAAATAGCTGAGAGATCAGGTGAGCTAAGAGCAATACTGCAAAGAAGTAGTGTTTTAAAATTCAGGTTTCTCATTTAAAATTTGTGAAATAATAATAGAAACAAGGCTTCTACCAAATAGAGCCTGTGTGCAAAAAATTTATTTTTTTCCTCGATCGATTTGAAGGCTAGTGAAGCTAGACGGCGGAGGCGGACTTCAGATAGCAGATTCGGTTTCTACCCGACTTGATACGTAAAATAACCAAGTTTAAGGGAAGTTCAAATAAACCTACCCGCTAAATCAGCATAATCGATAGGGTACTTCAAAAAAACTATTATTATTTACTTCACCTAGGTAGTATTCGTGTAATTTCGAGGTGACCAGTACTTAGTGTTGCATTTACAGGAAGGCGAGGCATGTGTCGTGTGCCTTTAGATCCAAAATGGGTGCCGTTAAATGAGCCTTTATAACGCACGACGTTGCTAACGTCCCCTCAAGGTCACGTACTCTTGGGTACGTTTGGGTGACGTTAAGGGAATGTGAGAGGTCACCAAAAACTCTCTGTTAACGCCACTAGGTGATTTTGAAGCGCAAAAGTCTTGACGGGGGGGAGGAAAGGACTCGTCCAAAATTGGCCTGATATTCAATTGTTCGTAATTCGTTTATTTTAAGAGACAATTCAAAGTTTCGGGATCGATTATTTATTTTATGCTCTACAATTTTGCTACATATACAAAGTTCTGTAGGATGAACAGTTTAGGAATTATTAGCGAAAAACTTGAAACTGGGCAAATTAAGTCATCTTTATGAGGCCACAATTTTGTATTCCTCCAATTTTGAGATGGCAGACAAAAATTGTCTCACTCTGAACAGACTAAGTTTTCAAAATCTAATGTCAAACCTTTTCCCCAAATTACTACCTGGTGACAACAGTGTGAAGAGATCGCAAAGAAAATTTTAGAACACGCAGCCAAACTCAAAAATTCGGTCAATTATGGGCATTTATCGCCTAACAATATATTTTTCTCACTTATTTACATATGAATCTTTGAGATCTTGGAGTGGTTGCAATCGTCTCAGCACTAAAAAATACTTTGACTGTGAAGGTGGGTTCACATCCATACGAAATCACGGAAATGCGGCAATCCGGCAATGCGTTCGGCCTTCTAATTGGCTAGCGGCAGTCGAAAGAGTGGGGCTAATCTTGTCGGACAAGCACTCTTGAGACGGACTGTCCACATCTGAAAAATTAGATATTTTACTGGACTGCCGCAATTACGTCATCGGTCGGAGCTGTTGTTGTTGTGTTATCTTGTTTTATGGCTGTGGTCGAGTGCGAGTCCGTATTTTTACGATCCTCGAATTTGGATTTTATTTATAGAAAATATATTTCTGTAGAGCTTAAGTATAAGAATAACAATAATAAATTAATAAAACACTTAAATGGAACATGGTTTCATGCAGATGAGGCCGAGTTGGGATAAAAATACCTAGGTGTAGGAACAAGTTTTGCGATCTCACAAACAACCTACCTTCCTGATGATCCTATTCCATTTGTGTTTTGAGACATTTTTCTATTACAGATCGATTTCCTACTTGTCGAATGAGTAGGTATTTGAGAAGAGATATCACTTTTGCAAAACGAAGTAGAAATACGCCTACTTGTCCTTACAAAATGGAAAAATTAGCTACGTTAAGTATGTAAGTACTTCTTATGGTGCATCAATGCATTTAAATTATTTGAAATTCGCCAACCTACACATTTTTTCGGGTAGAAATACCTATAATGTTTCTTGGGATAAGTAGTTGATGAAAGGATCGAATAATTACCCAACAGTCTCATTTCAAAACAACGTCGCTTTTGTAGTTAATGTAGGTAGGTACATACACAAAACACCCTCCCTCATAATTTATGAGTTTATTATTCAACGTTGTTTATGAGGCTTTGATGTCCGTGAGAATGATAGGTGGGAGAAAATTCGGGAGGAAACAGGTCTGTTTGGGGAATGCAATGGTAATAGAAGACACAAACAATGATAACGCAATGATAACACAACCGGATGGTTGTGAACGGCCTGCCGCGATTCCGCACTCCCCTCCACTAGTTCCAACCGCAAACGCATTTCCGCAATTCCGGATGGATGTGAACCCACCTTGACACCACGTTCCCTTTTGAAAAAAAAAACCCCTATTTTTTAGCAGTTTTGGTCCATTAAATTGTAAAACTGAACCTGCAATTCTGGAGCACTCAGGACGATTAACACTTTTTACTGTAAGCATTAAATGATCATTCTTATGTATTAGGTAGGTACTTTTGATTTTGGGGTTATTTCATTATTGACCTCCTAGGAATTCCAAAAACTACAATTGTAATAGAATCTTTGTTGTTTCCTTTTCCAGCTCAGCAGTGTAGAGAAAGGTGGAAAAGAATTAGGGACAACTACAGAAGAGCGAAAAAACTGCGGATAACCAAAAGTGGGCAAGGAGTCAAAACCATGAGGAACCCCAAATATGACAAGATTTTATCGTTTCTGACGCCATACATGGAGTATGATACTGAAAGTGATACAAATTTGACACCCAACGATCCGCCTGTGGTTGAAGATGAGTGTCATTCAAATTCCTCAGCTCCGGCTTCCAATTCATCCGTTCAGGATTCCATGTCGTTTGCCCTCCGTGGCGCTTCGTTTCCTCAACTTTCAGAGGATAGCAAGCAATATATTGCTCCTTACTCTACTCGTAAGACGTCAGTAACTGACTATCCTGATCAGGATTCACCAACAAGCGCGTTACCGAAACAGTCCTTGGAAGAGAAGACTGGCTCCACAAAACAAGCAAGACCTGTAGTGGACTTTTTCACTAACCTAGGAGAGTCAGTGGCCGAATTTCCGGAACTTATTCAGATACAAGTTAAACGGAAAGTATTTGGCATAGTTAGTGAAGCCGAAGAACAAGTTTGCAATATGAAGAGACTAAAGGATGCAACACCCTAATAGTTTGGCAAGGAATGAATGTTGAGTAGGTACCTACCTACCTATCACATTGCAGAAACGCCAATGGGAAATGATGTTCCAAGCTCTCGAGCCGTATTTGTAAATAAATATGTCAATGAAAACTATGTAAATAAATTATAGTTACGTTTTGTTTACGTTCATAATTTTGTTTCCTTTTTACCTAACAAGTTTTATAGGATAGATGTAAACAATAACTAGATCTCGGTTGTCAGTATGTACTGGACCACCACCAAGACATGTAGTCGTCTTCTGCACAGACTCTCTTAAGTACCGCTAATCTAACAAGAAACCCAGCAAAAGCCAATAAGACCATAGTAGCTCAGTTACTCCAATCACTGCATCAATTTACTATGAAAGGCAGGCACACAAATAATACTGCTATGGTTTGAAGGTAATTCCGGTGTGTGTAGTAATAGAGAGTTCCTAAAGCGATAGGGAGATAGAGATAAGGCGCCTTATCTTGAACAGAAAACACTACTGCGCATGTGCGGGGAGATGAGGCGCCTCATCTCCAATAATACAAATTTATTTCACCTAAATAGATAGTTCCTAAACAATAAGTCAATTTGGATAAGGTGCTTTGGGATTTTATCATCTGGGGCGAGCCACGGCGTGTGATAACCTGATAGAGTCAAGAGGGTCGAATTAGCATTTCATCTTAGAGTGACGCTACTCAACTTCAAGTAACGCTGAACCGCCAATCGGATTTACCCACCTATCCCGTGTGTTCAGTTTCCAGCTAAGTTTCCTAGTTCTTTTCTTATTCACGAATAGAGTTTGCAAAGGTAGATTTTGAAATTTTATGATCAAGAAAATGAATATTACTATCATGAATACCAACAAGAAATGAATATCACTGTTATCGGTGTATAAGGTTACTTTGCAATAGAGAGGAAGAGATGAGATAGGTTGGTTCGGGATAAAGCGTCCTATGTTTCGGTGAAATAAATTTGTCTTATTGGTGATGAGGCGCCTCATCTCCCCACACATGCGCAGTAGTGTTTTCCATTCACGATGAGGCGCCTCATCTCTATCTCCCAATCGCTTTAGGAACTCTCTAACATCTTTATCCCGAACCAACCTTTCTGATCTCTTCCTCCCTATCGCAAAGTAACCTTACACACTGATAACAGTGATATTCATTTCTTGTTGGTATTCATGATTCATGAAAGTTATATTCATTTTCTTGTTCATTAATTCAAAATCTGCCATTGCCAAACCTTTTCGTGGATAAGAAAAGAACTAGGAAACTTAGAAATGCTGGACACTGAACACTCCGGATAGGCGGGAAAATCCCCTTGGTGTTTCAGCGTTACTTAAAGATAAGTAGCGTCACTTTAAGATAAAACACTAATTCGGCCTTCTTGACTTTATCAGGATAGCAGACGCCGTGGCTCGCCCCAGATGATAAAATTTACAAGCATCTTATCCCAATTGACATCGTTTAGGAACTCTATAATATCAAGGCAGATCCCGTAGCCAAGGGGCGAGGGTTGGTCCATTCATCAATGTTACCCTGCCAAAACAGGATATTTACAGGGTTATACAGGTGCATTTCAATTTATTGTGGCGAGAAACTTATGCAGTAACCGACACACTACCATTCTACAAAAGCCATCAACCAACTCTGCCAACAAGATCATGGATGATTGATGCACCTGGAGAGAGAAAATTCTGCAGAGTTCTCTCTAGACTCAGGACAGGAATAGCGGTAATCCCCTGAGTGCTCATATTGTGACTACTGTAATACATATGACCCAGAACATTTAATAATGGATTGCAATTTGTTAACCTACCAAAGAACAATATTATTTGACCGTTTATATGCTAGGTAATTTACTAGTGCCCTTTAACTATGTAACTATTCTTAAACACCCTGTAATTTACCCAGAATTATTTTCATTTATAAATTCATGTAAATTCAACTTCTACATTTGTATACTGTATGGCTGTATTTTAATAAAATGCCATTAAAAAAAGACGGTTTCTAGGGGATAGATTGATAGGTGAAACCACAGAAAAGTACTTCGAAAACATTTTCTTCATTTTTTGCCGAGTGACACTTTATTTTCAAAGTTTTTTTAAGAGCTGAACATGTAGCTAAAACCAGAATTACAATATCTCATTACTTTCTCGGATTGGAGCTGGTGAACCATGAAGGAGCACAATTTTTTCTAAATACAGGCAGGAACCACAAGGGACGAGAAAAGTAAGGGGCGCCATCCTGATCAGCTGAGTGAACTAAAATCTCTCCTGTTGACCGAAGGACGTTGAAAATTGATAGGGAGCCTCTCTGAGACAAGAGACGAAAAAAACCTTACAGGTTCCATCCTGATCAGCTGAGTGTGCTAAAAGTTATGTCGTCTGTCTGATTACAACAAAATTTGATAGGGAGCCTCTCTAGGACATCAAGGGACGAATGAAATGATGGGCTCCAGCTGCCCGATTCGAAAAGTTTGTTGCTTACGCAAACGCTTACGCAAACTGCGTGTTTTTTTGTTTTTTGTTTTCAAGTCCTAGTTATCTAATTGTTGATAATTTTGTTTTGACTGAAGTCTGCTAAAAATTATAAATAAATCCAACGATTATTGGCTGTTTTTTGTCATTATTAGTGATTTTTTGAGCAAATTATTTTTGGAAATTTGGCCAATTTAATGAGCTCAAAAAGTGCTGGCCAACAAACTCGTCCTTTCATTCAGAAAGCTTGATTTTTGGTGAAAGGACGGGAGTTTTATCTCAATCCGAAGAAGCGTCATAGTCTGGAATGATACGTGCACACACACGCACACATTTTTTTTCTGCAAAACTCCCCTCAAAGACGGAGGGGGCACACCATTAAATTGGGAAATAAACAAACAAAAAAAAAAGTGGGGAGGACGTCCAGATTTACCCGACGCCGGCTCTTGGGATCAAGAAAGCTGAAGGGAGAGTGGGATGAAAGGGAGTGAAAGGGAGTGCCCCTATAAAACGACCACCAGTTCAAGTAAGAACCCCCCAGGACGGGGGTGGTGATACCACAGAGCATTCATGCTGAGATGCCCAACTCGAGTAACTCCGTGGCACTTTTCCCGCACCACACCCCGCGCCTTGACACGGACACAACCATGACCTTGATGTAATTGGTCGCCACTCCTTTTAGCTCGGAAATTGCATGCCACAGGTCATTTCTGTCATATTTATTTTAGCCCGCCAGGTCTACTCCATGTCCATGCTGCTACTGACAACCTGAACATCCAGGATTATGGCAGACCCATCGGGCTCGATGACAACAATATCAGGCTTCTTGCCCCGGTCAATTGGCATGTGATATAGTCTCTATCTTCAACGTGCCAACCGCTGAATGACAAAGCGCCTGCTATCTGCTTGGCAACCGCATCGTGACATAGATTGCGGCCACCGTGAGTACGAGGACACTACTGCACCACATGATACAGATTCTCATTTTTACCCCGACAGGCACGGCAAAGGGTTTCCACTATCCCGTAACTACTCCGTGAACACTTCACCATGGTGACTGTAGTGTAGCCACCCGGACGGCATGAAATCGGCATAAGTCGCCGGCCCAATGCCCTCTGAAATCCATTCCACTCACTGGGAAGAAATGGGGGATTCAGAGTACTGTCTGAGTTCTTTCCATCTACTGACTCTTGCAGTGCAGCAGCGAAATCAGCAGATGAGCTGGTTTTTGGAGCAGTTGGTATTGCTCGGTCACACCACAACAACTGATGCCTGACAAAGTCCAGGTCAGCAGCAGTGAGAGCGACCTCCCAGCTCGAGCCCCGAAGGGCAAGCAGGCTTTGGTGGCGTAAAGATGGGATGCTTGCTGAGAGAGAGACAATGCCGAACCCACCGGCCTTGACCGGTGCGTGGACACAGGCACTTGGGACACCAGGTGGGAAGCCTAGCCAAGTGAGCACAGCAGAGCGAACTTCACGATCTAACTCTAGCAGCCTCCCGCAGTAAGCCTGCCAAAGACTAGCCCATAGGTTATTTAGACAGTAATTACGTGCGAAGGAGGCACAGCTTCTGCTGTGGCTTCAATGGAGCCTTTGTGTAACGAGCCAGTGCTCCACTAAGGTCCATACAGCTTGCAGCAATGGTGGCCACACCTATGAAGCCACAACTCCAAGGTACCGCCAAACCTCCAGCACGGATTGGGTGGGGATGGGTGATGGGTGACTGTCCTATGACAAAACACTCATCATCCACCACCTTCACCTGATGCTGGCGACCCGACGGGACCAAGGAGACTGACCCACACTTATCTGGGTTAAACACCAAACCACACCTGGCTAGCTGCTCAGCAAAGGCATTGAGGGCGATCTGCAAGCCCTCACGGGTTTCAGCAAGTAGGGTTACATCATCGGCAAAAGTCAATGCACCTGTTTCCACCCCAGGGGCGAGATCAAACCAGACCGTGTCAACAACCAGGTTAAAGACGAGCGGCAACAGAGGATCCCCCTGGTGTACCCCGCGCCCAATGACAACATCCCCTGACATCTCGCCATGTGCCTCAAGGACCGTCACGCCGTCATGGTACAGGCAGGCAACATATTCAATCAAACGAGCAGGTGCCCTAAAACCTCACAGACAATCGGCCAGGGCAAAATGGCTTACAGTGTCAGAGGCCTTTGAGACGTCCAGAGCGGCAAGATGGAGCTGCCGTTTCATGAAATGGGCCTGCGAAATGACGGTTTGGAGAACTGTAAGGTTCTCCGCTGTGCCACCCACTGGCTGAAATGCTCTCTGGACGTCACCTATGACACCAGCCGCTTGGAGGCGAGTTGCCAGAATCTTTTGGAAGTGGTGGAAGACTACAGATGATATAGATATCAGGCGGTAGCCTCCAGGCCCACTTAACCCTTTTTTTGGGATGAAAATTGTCCAAGCACGGGCCGACGCTTTCGGGGGTCTTCCCGATAGAAGTAGCAGATTGAGGATGAGCAGTTTAACTGTCCTTGGTGCTTAGTTCCAGCGTCGGGCAGAAACACCATCAGGTCCAGCAGAAGTGGAGTTTTTGACACGGCACTTATGTGCCTCGTCATAAGCATCGGCGATCATATGATGCTGAGCAAGGAATCCCTGGTGAAAGCAGGGGGCACCACCGGCTCACCAGCGTTGTGGTCGGGAGCACTCGAGTGGCTCCCAATAGTCCACAAACTCCTGGAGAGGGGGTAAAACTTGCTCATCCCCAGCTCCTTCCAGTACCTCCGTAGCCACACAAGCCGGGCGCTTCCTCCACTACTTCTGGACCCGCTGATAATCCCCCCCTTCTTGCTTGTTTTGCTGCTCTGCGACCTTCACGAGGTACCAAAATAGGAGGAACCACTCCCTGATGCCCCGTCACGGTCGCTTCCTCAATCCGTGGGAATATCCTCAGTATATAGGCTGCAACTTCATCCTCCAAGCCTTCTGGCCTCTCAACAGCCCGCCTCGCCAGGTCCTGCAGGTAGGCACTCTCATAACCATCAATGCGGTCTACCTGCTCCCCGAGCCTCAACACTTCAGCCTTCAAGTCTCACACACACACGCGCGCGTACACACACACACACACACACACACACACACATATATATATATATATATACAAGAAGTACAAGAAGTATATGTAAATATGAGCACAAGAAGTCTCAACTATGTACTTATTCACTAGACACTAGAGCTGACGACGCCGACACGGCAAAATATTCTCAATTTTGTAAATTATATTTATGTGTTTCCTATTTTTTCCGACCATCTGTAACACTTCAAAATAATATTAAACGCGAGTATTTTCATCCTTCACCAAAACTGTATATAGGTATATATATTTTATATAAAGATGGAGGATCTATCTGGTTCTATTGAACTATATATAAATTAATGTATGAAAGAAAATTTCACAAATATAAAGAAAACGCTTGCATACGAGTCTGCAACGCATTGGGACATTTTCATGTGTTTACCTATGAATGGTCAACGTCATTTCTGATGGTCATAATCATCGTTGTGGCCACTTGGGACAATTATTTTCGTGACGATTTTTTTGTTATGTGCCATATGAAAGACATGAAAATGTCAAAAATTAAATGCTTGCATACGAGTCTGCAACACATTGGGACATTTTCATGTGTGTTTTCTTATTGTATTTATTACTAGGCAGATCTCACCCGTGCATTGCACGGCGGGGCGTACAGATCAATTAAATGGGCCATAAGAGAAACCGCCCACCCGTGGGTACTTAATTGAATTCGAGCCAGGCTACATCACCTACCCCAGTAGCGTTGTTGTTACCTCTACACAACAAGGTAGTGAAGTAAGGTTGTTAGTTCATGTACCCAAGCATCAAAATAAGAAAACAGTTGATTGTTCTCTACGCAACACAGTGAGTCTATTTTATTTATTGGTATCGCGTGAGCAAGTTTTCGTGACGATTTTTCAGTTTATGTGCCAAAGCAAAGACATGAAAATGTCAAAAAACTAGATTCTAGAGCCACTCAGCTGATCTGGGATCGGTCAGTTGTGTTCAGAAGTCCCTCAAGGGCCCACATACCAAATCTCAGAATCGTGGGATCATTAGGGAAAAAACTGGACTCTAGAGCCACTCAGCTGATCTGAGATCGGTCAGTTGCGTTCAGAAGTCCCTCAAGGGGCTACATACCAAATCTCAGAATCGTGGGATCACTAGGGAAAAAACTGGATTCTAGAGCCACTCAGCTGATCTGGGATCGGTCAGTTGTGTTCAGAAGTCCCTCAAGGGGCTACATACCAAATCTCAGAATCGTGGGATCATTAGGGAAAAAACTGGATTCTAGAGCCACTCAGCTGATCTGGGATCGGTCAGTTGTGTTCAGAAGTCCCTCAAGGGGCTACATACCAAATCTCAGAATCGTGGGATCATTAGGGAAAAAACTGGATTCTAGAGCCACTCAGCTGATCTGGGATCGGTCAGTAGTGTTCAGAAGTCCCTCAAGGGCCCACATACCAAATCTCAGAATCGTGGCATCATTAGGGAAAAAACTGGATTCTAGAGCCACTCAGCTGATCTGGGATCGGTCAGTTGTGTTCAGAAGTCCCTCAAGGGCCCACATACCAAATCTCAGAATCGTGGGATCATTAGGGAAAAAACTGGATTCTAGAGCCACTCAGCTGATCTGGGATCGGTCAGTTGTGTTCAGAAGTCCCTCAAGGGGCTACATACCAAATCTCAGAATCGTAGGATCATTAGGGAAAAAACTGGATTCTAGAGCCACTCAGCTGATCTGGGATCGGTCAGTTGTGTTCAGAAGTCCCTCAAGGGGCTACATACCAAATCTCAGAATCGTCAATTTCGAACGAATGGTCAACGTCATTTCTGATGGTCATAATCATCGTTGTGGCCACTTGGGACAATTATTTTCGTGACGATTTTTTTGTTATGTGCCATATGAAAGACATGAAAATGTCAATAAAGAGAAAATTCTGATATTTCGCTGATTAAGCTTGATCACAGAAAAAATGAATGGGCATTGTTTGCATGACGACGCTTGTTAAGAGTCTTGTTGCCTCGTTGCTTGTTGCCTGCATTCATGGATTAGGATTTATGGTTTGCACTGATGCTTTCATTCAGTCGTTGATATTGAGGCTAGGTGGGCGATTCGCACCCAAGATGGTCCTGTGAGCTCGTTCTGACTGTTGCAGAAGTCTATCGTTACTTTTCGGCATAGTTTTCAGCACTTTCACGCCAAAGCACTATCAAAAGTAGATTGGTGTGATCGTGCATGTTCTGCAACAGGAAGCTGCCGCGGCTGGTGCATTGGGGTGAAGGTGCTGAAAATTATGCCGAAAAGTAACGATAGACTTCTGCAACAGTCAGAACGAGCTCACAGGACCATCTTGGGTGCAAATCGCCCACCTGGCCTCAATATCAACGACTGAATGAAAGCATCAGGATGAAAATCATAATCTTCCTAATCCATGAATGCAGGCAACAAGCAACGAGGCAACAAGACTCTTAACAAGCATCGTCATGCAAACAATGCCCATTCATATTTTTTCTGTGATCAAGCTTAATCAGCGAAATATCAGAATTTTCTCTTTATTCTTTATATTTGTGAAATTTTCTTTCATCCATTAATTTACACGTAGTTCAGCAGAACCAGAGAGATGTTTCATATTTATATACTTAGTACTGTAGTACCACCTTCTCTTTTGTGTAACCTTTTTGTGTTTCTTGTGACCTGTCTAAGTGATACTGACACTCAAGTAAGTGGAAGTTTGTGGTAGTGATATTGACGCTTTTCTTCTTCCTCCCTTTCCATATTTTCCTTGATGCCTCATCGATTTTGTCTCCGACAAATCCGTTATTTTGCAATCAAAATAGCGCGATACCAGAGCCACATTGAATTCTTAGAAAGTTGTTTGAGAGTAGGGATTATACCAAATGGTATGGTTTTGAAGTTTCCACTCTATGCTGCTCCTCCTGCTTTGCGAAATATATTGACGTTGTTCTCTCGAGCATGCTCACAAAATTACGCTACATTAGTTCTCCAACAATATCAATACTTACACTGGAAGCTTTTGAATGAGAATCTAATCCCTTCAATAAACTTAGTGAGCTTAGTCAGCAGACACCTTGCACATGAGGCTTATTTACTCGTTCAAAATGCAAATGTAATGTTGAATGGCTTCCGATCAAACCATCTAAAAAAGTTATCAGCTTTATACATACAACATCTACAGGATGGTCAGTCCTTACAACTGAAGAATCTCAACCCTCTGCCAAGGTATAGCGAACGTGTACCTCAACACCAAAACTCTGTCAACCTCAGTACCGCACAGCAGGGAGTTGTAAACACTGAAAATCGACACACTGAAGTTGAAGATCCTAGTGATGATTGTAGGGGACTGGCTAACCCTCCACCTGCCACTTCAAGTATTTGTAATCTCTCCTCCCGGCCGCTCAGTGAAATGGAAACAAATTTACTATCAAAAGGACTCACATTCACTCCAACACCAAGTCCTTTTTTAGTTTTTTTTTTTTTTTTAAAGGTGCGTTAAGTACTGAAACAAAATTGTAAAAAACCCGTACGCGTTGCAGGAAACACTTGTCCAAAATCTCAGCTTTCCGACAGAATAATCAATTTTTATTTTACTTTGCTAATTGAGGAAGAAATGCATGTTTGCCTGTTGAAAGACATGTTTTTTTTTTTTGTTTTTTTTTTTTTTTTATTTTTTTAATTGCGGGTTTTTCGTGGAAAATGTCCCCTTAGAAAATACGACTTTAGGACCGGTTTCCACTTATTTTTTCACGCTGAATCGAACGGTATGACTCGCAGATCTCCCCGCCTCCATTATAACCGAGTTTTATACTTTAATCAGCAAGTTTAACCCTTAAAAATACATAAAATTGGGCATTACAAACAAACTAAAAACTAGTTACTTATAGGGTAAAACTCTGCTATAACGGAATTTTGGGAGATCTGCTAGTGTTACCATTCGATTTAGTGTGATAAAACGCAGATCAGAATGATGTGTATAGTTTGGTGGTCTGGATGCTCGCAAGCTCGCATCTCAAAAGTACATAAGATCATGTAGTCAATCCCTTAGTAAAAATACAGATTAGTTGGACATACAGGTCAGAATGAATGGATAGTAGAAGATTAACGGAAATATGCGGGGAGATAACAGAAAAGGCCCCTTAACGCACCTTAAAAAATGAGGAATTCTCGTGTTCAGTCCATTTATTTTTTCGCCTACGAGACCTACTGCAAAAAAAAAAAATTTAAATACCTTAGGGAAATGGGAAATTCAACGCTCTTTTCAACTACATATCTATTTTTAAGTTTATATTGTAAGTAAGGGGAGATATGATCATTTTAGTACCTAATGTAAAGTAGAAAATACGGAAGAAAAAAAGAACCAAGTGGTTAATTGAAATATTTACCGCTTGCACGGAAAAAACTCATGCATATTTATGTCTTTTGGCAATTATTTATTGACAATATAATACAATTTAAATTAAATAAGATAGTTTTAGATAATAAAGGTCGAAGAGTACTGAAATCTATACAATTTATATATGAAATAAAACCACGCGTTTCTAGATAAGAACAGTAGGTAAAATCACTTAAATTAAAAATTGAAACTCGTAAACGAATTCCACTATCTGCTTTACAAGCAGATACCATGATACATGGATATGTCTTTGATTGGGGATTTCATAACGGTTGTCCTCGAGAGTTGTAAACAAATCCTTTAACTTTAAACAAATCCCTGGGCCGCATCCCGACTAATTCCAACAAAACAACGGTTTACTTATAGAAATGTTGAAAATAACTGTGGAGAGAAGCCACTACAATGAGCCACTACAATGAGCCACTACAATACTAAGTCCAATCAACTTAGTTTAGGAATGTAGCCAGGTACGTAAGGAGGGGGAAATTGGTAGCTTGAGATGTGAACATTTATCACATAAATCAAGCGCTTTCCAACGAGTGGCGAACGATTTCTGTGCGATGAAAACTGCGGAAGTTCCATTCCCCTAGCAACAGCTGGGTTGTACGTGAAAAACTGAAATTGTGACACAAATTTTGAGTGACGGAAATTTTTGGTTGACCCCCCAGAGCAAAGACATATCCATGTCAAAATTCGAATTGTTTTGTTGTTGTTTCGTTAATTGCTAAGAAATAGTGACTTCCTCATTTTTTGGATAGAGTAGCGTGATTAGTAACGTCATGAAAGTAGGTAACAACCTAGTTAACTATTTCATTTTTGAAGTGTAAACTTCTATAGGCGCACCGCGTCGAAAAATTTAGCGGGGTGTGAATACGATTTTACCGTCACGTTTTTTTCCGTCACACTGTTTTGACAACCAAGCCGTTGCTAGGAAAATGAAACTTCTTCATTTTTCTCCGGACAAAAATCGTTCTCCACTCGTTGGAAAGCTCTCGATTTATCACGCATTTCTTTCGTACTTGTTCTTCTAATCATGTCGTAGTTTCATATTTATTTATGTTATAAATGGATATCGTACACAATGCCGCTGGTTTTGTTGTCACTTGGTTGAGAAGTTAATTTTACTTATAGTAATTGTAGACGCGCACCATAACAGAAAATTACCTACTTAGGTACTCTGTTCTAATTTCGATTTTTAAAAAATATGTCGTAGTTTTAAATTTATTTACATTTACGAATTAGCGGGAAGAAAGTATGTTCCATGTTTTAGCATTTTATTTGATCACGATCACGCTTATTTTGTCATGACCCCCAGCCAAAAGACATATCCATGTCAATAAAGGTGTAAAAACTCTAAAAATTAAGGGTTTAAAAAACTGCAACAAGGAACTTTTTGTTGAAAATTGGTTGTAGAATTGATTCCGATGAGGTTAATAATCTTAAGTGTGAACACGCTGTATGAAAAAGTGCAAAGTTCAGGAACCATTTGAGAATGCCTCAAAGCGTATTTCAGTAGTGTAAACCTTGTACACTTACATTTGAACACTAATTAAAATTGACGTCATCATCCTGGAGCTGTTTTGTCGCATAAAAATGCACGAAAATAACTGAGATATGGTTGATTTTAAGTTCCAAACCGGCCTATTATGAAGCTTTTTCACTTGGAAACGCACACACTCAGTAAAATTGCATAATGCCTGCTTTTAGTTAGTAAAAAATGGAAAAAAAACATGGTATTTTTATACGCCTGTTTGCTGGCGGTCACACCACCAGTACGCGCCAAATTAATGCATTTTTCAGATCCCGACTGTAGTGGATTTAAATATGTTTTACTTGGTGTAGGTAGACCAAGTGGGACATTTATATTCTGATTATGCGGGTCAGTCCCTGGGTTATTCCTGTAAGGAATGTGAGCGAAACCGTCAAGGTCAGCTTGCTTGGCGGGATGAACTGAGAGATAGTTCGTGTCGCAGCCGCGTGGAGCACTGGGCTCGCATAGTGGGTGCTGGGTTCGATCAGTTTGGTACTGAGCCGTTTTGTAATATTCCGGCCTAAGATTTATATCTGTAGGAGGAATATGTTGAGCTTGGTTGAGGTACTGAAAAGTATCCTTTGTTTTTTGTACATTTGGAGTGTATTTGACACTCGGATCGGCCGGGTAGCCTTGTGTCGAATATCGTGGATATTCGGAAAGCTTTGTCGAATCATAATGATTGACTTCAGAGCGGGTCTGAAAGGTATCCTCGATCTTTTGTATAGGTGAGGCTTGATCTAACGTTTCCTTCGTGAATACGTTAGGTGAGAAGGCGATCTCGTCGTGAGGATCGAGCCTTGAGCCGTCGCTGGGACCGGCGGATTGGCCGGGCAGCGTGTAGGTAGCGCTGCGGGGGCTAAGAGGCCCGGCCGCGCCGTGGTCTACCTCCCCTTGCATGAGGAAATAGGACGGCCGACGTTCCATCGAAATATCCGAGTTATTAGCTCGTTTCGATGCCTCTATGTATAGAAATAGAGGGTTTAGAAGGTGGACTCGCTTGACAGAGCTTCTTTCCTTTGCTCGTATGTCAGGGTCCTACCTTGTAGTCTTGAAAAAGACTTCCTTGGACGGTAAATTAGAGCGTATGAGCTGAGTAATTTACCGGCGTGCCCACAGCGGTCGGTGACGAGCCTAGTGCTACGAAACCCGGGCGACACGACTAGGAACGTCCCAGCGGGCGTACGATCTAAAGAGAATATCGATAGATGTACCGGGTGGCGTCCTGACAGATGAACTACGTTGGGCAATGAGCAGGATGAATAATCACTGGACTCGTAGATGCCAATGCGAGATCTGTGTGGAGAGAAGGTAGGCCTTGTAGAAAGCAGTAGGAAGCCGTTCTTGAGATGAACTCGGGATGCAGAAGGTTCGTCAGCGTAGAGCGTGTAGAAATCTTCGTACTTCTGAGTGTAGTCGTCGAGAGCGGAGAGTGGAATGAATTTCGGAGGGCTCCGAGCGGGGTATTTATAGGGAGGTGGCCGCCTCCTGCCGCCTCCTGATTGGTCCGCTTAATTTCATTAATTCGACTGTGTAATCTCATTGGCTCGCACATTGTTTTCTCAGTATCTGCGAGTATGATAGCTGAGCTGGTCCTCCGGGGTGGTTTCCCCACGTCCGTCGTTGCGACGGGGTCCCCGGGGGTGGCTTACGAGCGTCCGTCGCGGAGCCGACGACCTTGAGTTTAGACGGGGACCTCGGGTGCTTTCTCTGCGTCCGTTGTTCAGACGGGGTCCCCGGGGTGGCTGCTGGACCAGAGGTGGTTGCTTGCCGCCTCTTGGTTGGTTCGCCTATTGTCTCTCGTGTAATCAGTGTTTCTGATTGGCGAGTAGGCTTGTTTGAATTGTCCTTGCTAGTTTTAGAGGACGTTTGATTTTCTGTTTGAGTTTTCTCGTTCAAGGCGACTTGGTTCGAGATACTTGTCGCATCTCTCTCGCCCAGTAAGTGTCTAGGGAGGTCGCCTTGTATGTTATTAGTTAATATTTCACTTTTGAGAGAGAAATTCGTATTTTCTCTCTGGTGAAATATTTTGTTTGACGGAGTTGTAACTCGACGTCTTATAAATATTTTTGTGTTGTGTCTACCTCTTTTTGGTAGCCCTGAAAAGGGCTGTTGACAAGAGGGGGTGGTTTTCACCACAGGCGCCCCCCCAAGACGTCGTGTTATTAACGACGACGCCGGCTGGGGTGTTTCGAGCGCAGTCACCCACCTCTCGTCGAATTTGGTAGAGGGGACGTGCCTTCTGGCAGATTTTCGGGGAGTCTCCTCCTTATTTTCTGCCTGATTTTTGTTTAGTGACACAGCTTCGTCTGTTTTTAGAGTGTAAGCTGGTTTTATTTGCTGTTTGGGAACTTTTTTCGTATGTTCGCCAATTTGCACTGTAACCGAAAACTTATCTCTTTTAACCACTTTGAATGGTCCCGTGTAAGGACATTGCAGAGAGGTGAGCTGTGTGGGCACTCTGATATAGACATGTGTACATGTATCCAAATTTTTGGGCATGTTGACGGCATATTTCGTATTATTATGTTTAATATGCGTAGGCCGGAAGAAGAGAGGCTCAGAAAGGTTTGTAGAAGTTACGAAAATGTCTCCTGGGAGTGGTACGTCAATTCCGTAAACTTTCTGGAACGGTGTAGTTTCCGTTGCTGGGTCTACTGCCGTACGCATGGCGAGTAGTACTTTTGGAAGGGCGTCGAGCCAATTTTCGTTTTGTGCTTTGAGAGCCTCTTTCAAAGATCTATTTCTGCGTTCTACCATTCCGTTTGTTGACGGTTTGTATGGTAACGTGTGAGTATGTTTTACTCCGAGACGTTCCATAATGGAATTAAATAGATCTGATTCGAATTGTGTGCCTTGATCACTTGTGATGTATTTAGGTACGCCTTTTGAAGCTACCCAAATATTGATAAAGGCGTTTGTGATCGTGGCTGTTTCGATGTTGTTGAGAGGGACTGCCTCTAGCCAACCCGTTGCTCTATCGACCATCATTAGAATGTAACGTTTCCCTCCTTTAGCTAAAGGTAAGGGTCCGGTAATGTCAACGTGTACATGTGCAAATTTGTTAGCCGTTTCAAATTCGGAGTAAGGGAGCTTCACGGAGCGAGTGATTTTTGCTCGTTGGCAAGTCTCGCACGCTCGGACCCAGTTGGAGACATCTGCACGGAGTCCGTGCCAAAAATATCTTTGTTTAACTTTATACACTGTAGAGTGTATACCTGGGTGTCCCAAATTGTGAATTTGGCTGATTATTTCTTGCCTTATTTCGTTTGGAATATAAGGTCTTGGGTGTCCTAGGTCTAGGTTACACCAAATTTCTCCTTGAGGGAATTCAACTCGTGTGAGTTTCAATTTGTCCTCTGCGTTAGGAGGAGAACGAATTTGTGCATTTGAAATGTGCAGTAGAAGATTGCACTCTATTGCAGCCGTAATTTGCGAAATTTCGGCTATGGGTGGACCCTCGTCAGTTTGGGTTGAAATCGATTTTGTTTGAATTTCAACTGGATCGAAGGGTCTGGAGAGTGCGTCGGCGACGACGTTGTTCTCTCCGGGTATATGACGAATGTCACTCGTCATTTGAGAGATGTATGTTAGCCATCTTAATCTCATTTTAGAAAAATGTGCATTTTTCTTAAGCATCGTGCCTAGCAGAGGCTTGTGATCTGAACAAATATGAAAAGATCGGCCGTCCAAGTCATTGTGCCAATGAATGCAAGCTTGGTAAACGGCGAACATCTCTTTGTCGAATGATGCTTTATTCTTCCATTGTTCCGGAATTTCTTTACTGAAAAATCCCAATGGTTGGTAAGATTTCGAGCCGTGTTTGTCTGTAATTTCCTGCTCCAGTGCCGCTCCGATGTGTGTGTCGGATGCGTCGCAGACTAATCTCCACTCTGCTGTAGGGTGTGGATGAGCGATATTATGCAATGTAGCTTTAATCATTGCTTGTTTTAAGCTGTTGAAAGCTTTTTCTCTCTCTGATGTCCATTCGATAGGTGTTTTGTCATTTTTTTTGTTTGACTGAATGGAGTCATACAGAGGTTGTGCCGTGTGAGCGAATTTACTTGAGCAAGCTCGGTAGAAACCACACATACCTAGGAATCTGCGTAGACTTCGTACGTCTATCGGCCTAGGAAATTGTTCTATGGCTTCTATTTTATCTCGTTTAGGAATTATCCCTTCTTTCGAGATAGTGAAACCTAGGAAATCGACGGTAGGTTTTGAAAAAATGCATTTATCAAAACCTACTCGAAGTCCGTGTTCCCCTAGCTTGTCAAAAATTTGTTTGAGGTGGTTCATGTGTTCTTTATAATTTTTAGAAGCCACCAGGATGTCATCTAGGTATACAAATGCGAAATCAAATTTTCGCATGATGCTGTCCATGTATCTTTGCCATGTTTGAGCCGCTCCGGCCAAACCCATGCTCATTTTCTTAAACTCATAAAGACCGAAAGGTGTAATAATTGCAGTTTTATGAGCGTCATCTGGGTGCATCGGAATATGGTAATATGCCGATTTTAAATCTATTGTCGAATAGATTCGTGTATCATGTAAATTCGCTTGGAAAGAGCGAATGTGAGGAGGAGGGTAGGCGTCTTTCTTCGTTTTCGCGTTCAGGAAACGGTAGTCGCCGGTGATTCTCCATGACCCGTCTTTTTTTGGCACACAGTGTAACGGGGATGCCCATTCGGAATCTGATGGTGCAATTATGCCTTCGGAAAGCATTTTGTCAAAAGTACTTTTGACTTGAGCCCGTTTTTCGCCCGCCATGGGTCTTGCTCGGAAGTGTACTGGTGTTCCTTCCGTGGTTATACGGTGGTAAACCCCGTTGTTTTTCCACTTTCCTTGAAGTTTGCTCATTTTATCATTGTATTTTTCAATGATAGAGCGAATGTTTTCGTCCTCCGTGATTTGCACGTCCTCTGGTTGAGGGCTGTTGTCACGATGAGGGATAGTAGCTGCTATTTGTTCGTCAGTGAATTTTTTGTTCATGACTGCAGCTATTTTTTGATCGGCATAGCTTTTTATTTTATCTTTATAAATGTATTTGTGTTTGACCCGTATTCCGATATCCCAAGACTCGAGGAATGGTATACCGAGGATCGCTAGATCAACTTTCGTGATCATAAAATCGGTGGTCATGTCTCCGAGGCCGATGTTAATTGTCGTGTCAGCTCGCCCTAGTGTGTCTATAGGGGCTCCGTTAGCTGCTGTGAGCTTTACGTTGGACTTACGAATTTTTAAGCCCAATTTTTTAGTGACATTGTGGGGCAGAATGTTCACTTCTGCTCCCGTGTCGATGAGAAATTCAGTGCCATTTAGTTTGCACTTGAAAAAAAGCCTTTTATACTCAGTAGACTGCCGGTGTATAGGCTCAGATACACTGGCAGTTATTCGTTTTCCGAACTCTCTACGTCGGAGGTTGGAACGGTACTTTCTTGTACCGATCTCTGAGTATTTTCGTTTGAAACCCAGGTTTTAGGCTGGCTTATAGTCGCTGCCTTTTTGCTAGTTTTGGAAGCAGTGTTTGCCTTCCAAGTGCAGTGTTCTGGGTCTGCACATTTGCGAGTTTCGCTACCGAAACGTGCGTGGTTTCGACAGACATAGGCCGTCGGTTTGTGAGGCCTACTCTCTACTGGTTGGGGTTTGAACTCAGCTTGTTGTGAGAGGGCCTTTTTGAAACCAGTTTTCATGGGTTTCGGAGTAGATTCTACTCCTCGTATGTTGAGAGAGGTATTCTCTGTTTTGTACGCGTGTAGCGTATCAGCTAGGTCGAGCCGGGCGGTCGTGGTAGGCTGAGCTGCGACCATACCTCGTGCTTCGATGGGTAGAGTTTCGATCCACTTTTGAGTGATCAGAGCCTCTGAGAAGTACCCAACAGCTTTAGAGTACATTTCGTGGTACTTGGTGCTGGGTTTTTTGGCGAGAGATGCGGGGTCCTCGAGTGCGAGGAGCCTGTCCTGTAAGGACAACCCGTATTCTCGCTGTAGGCGCTGTTTGGCCTCTTCATAAGGTGCGTGGGGTGCCGTGAGGTAAGCTGAGTCGATAGCTTCCCTCATTTCTTCTGGTACCCACTTGTATATAGCTGAGAAGCATTCGTTCTGCGTTCTCAGGTGTTTTCGCACGCAGTATTGATCGAACTCGGCGAGTGCACGATCGATATTCTTCTTTTGGAAGATTGGTTTTTGATAATCTCCCATCTCCTCTAAAAGTGCTCGAAAGCCACTTTGTGTAGAGGGTTGTTGAGTGAGATGTGGGGCGTAGAGGCCCGGCGGGGGTCGCACGCCCGCAGTGGTTCCCTGAAATCCACTAGCTTCATAAGAGGGAACGAAATGCTCCGTGTTAAGCCTGTTCAAAGGCGGGGTCACCATTTGTAGTGGATTTAAATATGTTTTACTTGGTGTAGGTAGACCAAGTGGGACATTTATATTCTGATTATGCGGGTCAGTCCCTGGGTTATTCCTGTAAGGAATGTGAGCGAAACCGTCAAGGTCAGCTTGCTTGGCGGGATGAACTGAGAGATAGTTCGTGTCGCAGCCGCGTGGAGCACTGGGCTCGCATAGTGGGTGCTGGGTTCGATCAGTTTGGTACTGAGCCGTTTTGTAATATTCCGGCCTAAGATTTATATCTGTAGGAGGAATATGTTGAGCTTGGTTGAGGTACTGAAAAGTATCCTTTGTTTTTTGTACATTTGGAGTGTATTTGACACTCGGATCGGCCGGGTAGCCTTGTGTCGAATATCGTGGATATTCGGAAAGCTTTGTCGAATCATAATGATTGACTTCAGAGCGGGTCTGAAAGGTATCCTCGATCTTTTGTATAGGTGAGGCTTGATCTAACGTTTCCTTCGTGAATACGTTAGGTGAGAAGGCGATCTCGTCGTGAGGATCGAGCCTTGAGCCGTCGCTGGGACCGGCGGATTGGCCGGGCAGCGTGTAGGTAGCGCTGCGGGGGCTAAGAGGCCCGGCCGCGCCGTGGTCTACCTCCCCTTGCATGAGGAAATAGGACGGCCGACGTTCCATCGAAATATCCGAGTTATTAGCTCGTTTCGATGCCTCTATGTATAGAAATAGAGGGTTTAGAAGGTGGACTCGCTTGACAGAGCTTCTTTCCTTTGCTCGTATGTCAGGGTCCTACCTTGTAGTCTTGAAAAAGACTTCCTTGGACGGTAAATTAGAGCGTATGAGCTGAGTAATTTACCGGCGTGCCCACAGCGGTTGGTGACGAGCCTAGTGCTACGAAACCCGGGCGACACGACTAGGAACGTCCCAGCGGGCGTACGATCTAAAGAGAATATCGATAGATGTACCGGGTGGCGTCCTGACAGATGAACTACGTTGGGCAATGAGCAGGATGAATAATCACTGGACTCGTAGATGCCAATGCGAGATCTGTGTGGAGAGAAGGTAGGCCTTGTAGAAAGCAGTAGGAAGCCGTTCTTGAGATGAACTCGGGATGCAGAAGGTTCGTCAGCGTAGAGCGTGTAGAAATCTTCGTACTTCTGAGTGTAGTCGTCGAGAGCGGAGAGTGGAATGAATTTCGGAGGGCTCCGAGCGGGGTATTTATAGGGAGGTGGCCGCCTCCTGCCGCCTCCTGATTGGTCCGCTTAATTTCATTAATTCGACTGTGTAATCTCATTGGCTCGCACATTGTTTTCTCAGTATCTGCGAGTATGATAGCTGAGCTGGTCCTCCGGGGTGGTTTCCCCACGTCCGTCGTTGCGACGGGGTCCCCGGGGGTGGCTTACGAGCGTCCGTCGCGGAGCCGACGACCTTGAGTTTAGACGGGGACCTCGGGTGCTTTCTCTGCGTCCGTTGTTCAGACGGGGTCCCCGGGGTGGCTGCTGGACCAGAGGTGGTTGCTTGCCGCCTCTTGGTTGGTTCGCCTATTGTCTCTCGTGTAATCAGTGTTTCTGATTGGCGAGTAGGCTTGTTTGAATTGTCCTTGCTAGTTTTAGAGGACGTTTGATTTTCTGTTTGAGTTTTCTCGTTCAAGGCGACTTGGTTCGAGATACTTGTCGCATCTCTCTCGCCCAGTAAGTGTCTAGGGAGGTCGCCTTGTATGTTATTAGTTAATATTTCACTTTTGAGAGAGAAATTCGTATTTTCTCTCTGGTGAAATATTTTGTTTGACGGAGTTGTAACTCGACGTCTTATAAATATTTTTGTGTTGTGTCTACCTCTTTTTGGTAGCCCTGAAAAGGGCTGTTGACAAGAGGGGGTGGTTTTCACCACACCGACCATGGGTTTTTTTTTTACATCAACCATATCCCAGTTATGTTCGTGCGTTTTTATGCGAAAAAACAGCTACTGGATGATGACGTCAATTTTAATGAGCGTTCGAACGTAAGTGTACAGGTTTGTACTACTATAAGATTTTTATTCGCTTGTTTGCTGGCGGCAAATTAATGCATTTTTCAGCTCCCGACCATGGTTTTTAGCGAATTTTTGAAGAAAATTTTCTATTGCTCTCGCCCCAACATTTGTAGAATGTGAATTTAAAAAAAAGTTTATGTGGAAATCAGTTTCAGGCTATTCTGAATCATATTCTGAAGTTTAACGCATTTTTTTATGTATGTATGTATGTATGTATGTATGTATGTATGTATATATGTATGTATGTATGTATATATGTATGTGTCATTCCAGACGATAACTGTCCGTAGAATTGTGCTAGAAACTTCAAACAAATTTTAAAATGTTAAGGATACAAAACGAAAGTTCAAGTTCGTTGGCCAGCATGATCGGATTACATCTTCGGGTTGAAATTTTCAAAAATGTAGTCAAAAATTTCAAAATAGCCTGTTTTTTGCGATTTGTTGTGCGAAATAATTTTTTCAGCATACTAACATGTGGTATATTCGGAATCAGCGTAAAATTTCCTATAAGAAAATCTATCAAGTTTTCAAAAATTTCAAAGTTGATAAATCAGTCAAAAATCGAAATAATGCCGTTATGATAGGTTACTGTTAAGATTTGAACTGCCTTCAATACTGACCACATTGGACATAGAAATCTATGAATATTTACCTACATTTGTCTTTAAATCTTCAAGATTAGTTTAATAATAATAAAGTATGAGTACCCCCCAATTGTTTTTAATAATTTGATTCCATGTTTGTCTATCAAAATCATAAACTAAAATTTCTCTACACGATCAAAAGAGACTGAAATGTCGAAGATTTCTTCAAAAAGTCGCTCATGGGGTCAATCTGCATGACTGGACTTTTTTTGTTCCTTTTTTAATAACTAAAAAGCAGGGATCATGTAATTTTACTGTGTGTGGGTTTCCAAACAAAAAAGCTTCAGGATAGGCCGGTTCGGAGCTTAACATCAACCATATCTCAATTTTCTTGCGTTTTTATGGGAAAAAACAACTCCAGGATGATGACGTCAATTTTAATGAGCGTTAAAATGTAAGCGTACAGGTTTACACTACTTTTTTCCATGAAGAATTTTTTTGGAAAAATTTAACTTTAAATTTCATGACCCTTTGCAATAGACTTATTCTAGTGCGTCGTGTTATCGCAGCAGCATGGTTTACCCGGAAAATTGCAATTAATAGATAAAGGCGGAAAAGAGAATCGACCAAGGGAGGGCGAGTCCGATGTCGGGGGTGGACTGCGCCGCGCGTATCGAGTTCCCTGCCGTGCTCATGCGCCAAAGTCTCGTCCCGTCCAGTGACACCCGGTTCTGACTGTGAGCAAGATGTTCCTTCCTCTGCCCAACTGCTGAACCGACAAAATAAAGGTTCCTGGTCGCTAGGCCCATCCAGAACCCCACAACTTTGAGCGGAACAGGTAATGGAATCACTATTAATTCGTATGTATATCGAGTAACTCCTCGAGGCTTACAGGTGAGGTGCCAGATAATGAGTAGCTTCATGATAGTTCGTAACTAGAAAAGTTGTTTTTTGCTTTATCAGCTGTCATGTTTCGAAATGACCCGGTTTCTTCTGTAATGAGGTAACCTCATTCGGCTTCGGGATGTTCCTCGTTCGATATCCTTCGAATCAATAGCCTGGGGGAAGCAGACGGGAGTTGCGTGCTGGGTAAAGGCCGGGGGTCAAGGGACGGTCAGGTGGGATTCTGGAGCCGTAGTGCGGAACGCCTGATCTGCTGGTTTATGGAGTTTTAAGGAAGTCCCGTGTCGCTAAGTCTGTCGCGGGCAGCGAGGGAGGGACCAGAAAGAATTAAGATTTCGCGGCGTGGAACCGCGGTGGTCTTATCGATTCATCCGCCTCCTCGTCCGTCCTTGAGGGTGTTTTAGGCCTTCCTAGACACGGGGCTTTCACGAAGGAAATCCTAAGCGCCCGATAATAATCTACAAATCTGCCAATCACCAGCCAATCTGCTGTGGACGTTAATACTTCATTCACTCCCGAAACTACACCTATCAGCATATTCCAAACCCTCAGAAACCAAATTGCTGGCCTTGACCCAGACACACATAAACGTTTTAATGAATATCATCATGACTTGCCTAATTTGAGGTACCAGACTTACTATTTCAAAGACATACCGTAGATGTATCCAATTTCGGCCATGTCCCCTAATTTCGGCCATTTCAAGGCCAATTGGAGGAATTGACAAAGCAGAATTTTCAATATCTTCCCCATGTTATCAGCTGTCGTCAAGGCTTAAAGATGATATCTCCCAGGCTTGTTACTATTATCACATTCCTATGATAAAAATCAAAATGTAAACAAGAAGTTTAGGTCTTTTTCAGCTTGTGTACCTTATAATTACTACAGCTGGTAAGCTGATATAGCTTGAAATCTTGTTGTTACAATTTTATGTTCCAAGTTTAGTGCACACGTGGAGTTGATTGTTAGATTTTTTCGCTTTGTTCTTTGAATGACTTCTGGTGACTTTTTCTCAAAAACTGATGTTGTGTAAGTACCTAACTTCGGCCATGGTGGTTAGGATAGTAAATTTCATCAAAATCGGATGAAAACTGTGAAAATAACGGTAGACCTACGGTTCTACAGTCAGATCATTTAATAATGATTAATTTTACACATTATTAGTTCATTATGGTTACTTAGCAATATTAGTTTATAACTGAGCGTAATAAATCAGCTTTCCTTGACACTACAGAGGCTTAGGGATTATGAGATGCTGTGATAAAATGAGAGCATTCCAAAAAGTGGCTAACGATTCTCCTGCTATGAAAACTAAGGGAGTTACACTTCCCTAGTAACGCATTGGTTGTACATGAAAATCAATAGAAAACCCCACCGTGACGTGACGCTCGTGACGGACGAAAAAATGGAAACGTCCTGTTAATCATTATTAAATGATAAAAATGTTTTGGTAGATCAGGTACCTGCCTACACAAAACCCGGTCGCTGAACTATCAGAGAGATGAGGTGAGATGATAATGTGATAAGAATAACAGGTGCCTACACCGAATTATAACGAAATTACCCGAGATGCGCAGATCTTTGCCCATCCAAATGCACCTTAGAAACAAAACCCTTGATCGTTGAAAATTTAGTTTTGACTAAATTTCTGCTAAAAAAAAAATTTAACAATTTTTGGCTGTTTTTAGTGATTATTTTAAAGTAAATTTTTCGAAATTTGACCGATTTAATGTGATCAAAAATTGTTGACCAACGAACTCATCCTTTCGTTTGAAACACTTGATTTTCTGGCGCAAGAACGGTATTTTTTATCTCATCCTAAGGAGAGCTGCTGTATGGAATGACACACACACACACACAGAGAGACAGACACACACACACATACACACACACACACACACACACACACACACACACACACACATACACACACACACACACACACATACATATATATACATATATATAAGCGTTAACTTCAGGAATCGTTTCGGAATGTCTCAAAACGGATTTCAATGAAGAAATTTTTCAAAAATTTTGATTTAAAACATTTTCCGAATCATTGCAATAGCTTCATTTTCTACGATACACATTACACCTACAAAATGAGTCATTCGCTTTAAAATATTAGGAGGTTATTTTTTCATGTTTTCAATGAAAACGGCTGAAGAATACCTACTTCGTAAATAAGAACTGGTGGAGGCACGTGATTGCGCATGCGCAGTTACTATTTTTACTGAGAATCGGATGAAAATCGTGAGGTGATATCAAGAGTCCAAACCACAGTCACTGAAAATATAATCAAAATTTTTGAAGAGTTCATTTTAATTGCCAGGATACCTACTCGTACTTTGTAAGTTACTAAACGCCTATAACAAAAATATAAACGCGGAACTAAATTTATTCACAAAGCTCAGAAAATTCCGATTTTTACCTTTCAAAAGAGATTAAAATGCTTTCGCAAGCTTGGATGACTCGCTAGGAAAACTTCGAGAGAGAAATGAGCGTTATTTGTCCTTAGGCGAGTATTGCATAACACAATCAATAAGCAAGTGAGTCATACATAGGAGGAATAGATAGATAGAATTTTATTCAATAAACAGTCTGGGTTTTCTCGACCACTGAGTTAAATGTAAAATGTGTTGAGTTTCTCGATGGTTGGACAATGACGTGTACATTCAAGGCCGACGTTTCGAAATATTTATATTTCATCTTCAGGGCTTGGAAAACTGTATTTGGACGTATATTTCATATCCTCGTCATAGAGATTTAGTAGGTAATAATAATAATAATAAGCCTTTATCCTGCTGGGTACAAGAAAGTAGTACACAATGCAGACATGAATTACATTGTTGGAGTTGTACAGTAAAATTGACAGCTATTGACAAAAAAATGACGGCTATTGATAAAAATAAAAACTACAAATCAAGAGAGAAATACATGAGTGGTAAATTAATTTTTAAAAGGTGAAGAATGATAGCATAGAATAGGTAGTTATCTACTTCAACAACATCTATGGGTGTACTGAGAAAAAACTTTAGGGTATACTGAAAAAATATTATTTGAGTTATACTGAACAGAGACTAAAACTGAAGTTATAAGAGGTGTATAACCAATCGAAATATAAATGATGAAATATAAATATTTCGAAACGTCGGCCTAAAATATACACTTTTCATTGAGCAACTCTCGAGAAACCCGAAACATTTTATTCAATAAAGACACATACTATGATGATACTACAAATAGAACTAGGTACTACTCGCCTAGCTTACTTTCCAACGGTAGGTATAGCCCATGTTGTTGGTTGAGGTCGAGGTGATGCAATAACCTTTTTAACTCTAAACAATTTCAATTTTAACTTTTAAAATTGAAATATTAATGTGGGCGATTTCATGTTTCTATAAACTAATAAAACAGATAAAAATGGACGTGTCAAAAGAAATAGCAAATTAATATGAATCAAATTACGAAAGGTAGGTGGCTTTCAGTGTTGTTTGCCTCTTTCTCAGAATCAGCTTTTCAACACTAAGGTGAAGGGACCAGTGTTTGACAAGGACCCAGTCATTGACTTCTCACCAAAAAGTTTAAGTAATAAGGCATAGCAGTATTTTACTGGCTTGATCCTTTTGAATTTTGAGACAAAATACCTTCTCATTGAAATATAAACGTGGTCAAAGGTTTAGCCGGGTTTTTGTGAAATCTGGTGAAGTTTACCCAACAGAAACACGTTTTGATTTTTCATTGGTGCTGTTTCTTTTGATTTTGTTAAGGGAGTAAGTATTCTATTTTGGCTTCACCATGCCCTCCACATTTTCAAATTCGGTTGTTCCCGTGGTTTTTCTCAATCAGTTTTTTTGTTTAGATTGCATTTATGTTACCATTTTTTGGAAATAAATAAAGATAACATGTGAAAATGCAAACGTGAATTACTAGACCCCAAACAGTTCTGTCAACACGGATCTCTATTCGTTCTTGCATTTGTTCTTTATTTTTTATATTTATATAAATACATAGCCACTGAGAAGCGGCTAATTTACCATTAGAAATATACTGTACTTATGGTATTGAGAAACCCTTGGACCTACCTATTATGAGATATTTTCAACTTTGTCTTTATGAATACCTACTGATGCTCGATACCTACTGATGATGAATACCTCCTCAAGTTCGAATGCTCAATTTATTAATAAAATGTGGAAATAGATGTTTTGTTGATACGCGGAATCATTTATTGCAGAACAACTGCTGTGTCAATCATGGGGTGTCAATCACAGGTGCAACCGAAAATTTGGCTGTCAAATTCTGGGTCAAAAATGTTATTTAAAAAAAAAAAAAAAAAAAAAAAAAAAAAAAAAAAAAAAAAAAAAAAAACGAATTTATGATGTTTTGTTACTTAAATTAATGATTTTTTCAATACTGAGCACTTTGAGGACATCCTGAAGCAGCAGTAGATGTAAGAGTCAAGTTTGAACAAACGAAAAAACTCAACTTAATTGCTTGTCAAAGACAAAATTTCTCTTAAGGTGTCAAACACTGGCCCCTCCACCCGAGGCTGTTTATTGCATAACACGGCCCAAATAGTGTAGCGTCTAATACTCGTGATATCATGTATTAGATCCAATCGATGATGCAGGAAGCATCAGCGTTTAGGTGGTTACATAACGGTGGTTAGGTACATAAAATGATGGTACCCACGCACGGTAGAGGGGACCCAATGGAGTGGACCTACCTTCTGTTGGCACGCTAGTTTTCGGGTCAGCGAGTTCAAATCGATAAGCCGCTTTGGCGATTAATGTCACGACCCTCAAATTGGATGTTTTTTCAGGCACCATCCCAACCTCAGGTGGTAGCAGGGTTCTTTTGATGGTGATCGGCTGTTGACCGGTAGAGCGAAAATCCCCTTATACAATAAATCAATTGGGCGCATAGAAATATTTGAGGGCATCCACAAATCGAGCGCCGCCGGTTCCAGGGAGTTGTAGGTTAGGGTGGCCGCAATTTTGAAAAAGTTGAATTTTGATGACCTCCACCCGAAATTTGGTTTAAAATGTCAAAATTATGACCCCTGAATTTTTCATAACAAAAACCTACGCCGTAGCTCGATTTTGGTTTTTGATATCCGCTTTTTTGCCAATATTAGACTTTTGAATATAACTTTTACAAAATTCTTTGTAAAATTGTGAAACTTCGTATAGGGGTTACTTACGTTTTTGGGGTTACTGAAGTCGAATATGCAGTCGAAACAAGTAGACAGAAACAACTTTTGACAGTTTGGAATCTCAAAATCGTCAAAATCTTGTCAAAAAATGACAATTTTTCAAAATCCATTGTAAAATTATGAACATTTGTATTTATACGTATTTCTGTTCGAATTTTGACTGCAAATTCGAGTTTAGCGACTCAAAAAACTCAAGAATACGAATTTTCATAATTTTATAATGAATTTAGAAAAATTGTCATGTTTTGACATGATTTTAACGATTTGAGTTTCTCCGTCTTGGTTTCATGCCCCGTATTTTATTTCACGTACTTATATAATAAAATTGTGTGATATTGTCCAGAAAAAGTGTTTTTTGCGCTGAAATACGTAACAATTGAGGATAAACCTGTAAGGAAGAAATGTCCACAGATATGATTTTGCAGGCAGTATGTCTAGCTTAATAGTATAATAATAGGTCTAGTGCTCCCCAGTTCATCGATACCTATTCGTATTTATCGTAGTTTTTAAAGTTCGGATCAGTTAATCGTGTAATATTTTTTCTAAATCGTATTATGCTTTAATGATCAATATATAGGTTTATGAACATGAAAGCGTACGCGATTTAAAATCATGACAAAAAGCCATTGAATATAGATAAACGTATGACAGTCTATTTCAGAGTCTTTGTCTGTATTCGACGAAAAGTACTGGACATTAATACTAAAACTATAAAATTAAATGAAATCCTTGACTGTTGCCCCTCCATAAGAAATGTTGGCTACGCCACTGCCAAGAGGTAAATCTTACACGCAAGGCGAGATGAGCTCTACGTGTTAAATTGCTGGGTAATGACGTCGCAGACTCGTTAACTACGTAATAACAAGATTTGAGGGCCAACCTCTTAGGAACTGTCGCGACTGTGAAATTATCTCAATTTGCTTTAATACAGTTATTTTTGGTTTTGCTCATTGGTTTTTAGGTAGTCCCTCTGAAGCTATGTCTCATAGGCAAGGCTTCGTTAATAAGAGGGACGGACGCCTATTGGAATTGATCCAGGGGGGTGGGTGAAAATCCGTTTCAGACCATTCTAGGACCGAATCCGTAAAAAAAACAGATGTATGGTATGTGTGTGTGCGCGCGCTCGTGTGTGTGTCATTCTAGACGATAATTCTCCTTAGGATTGAAATAAGAATTCCGTTATTGCACCAAAAAATCAAGCTTAAAAATGATAGGATCAGTTCGTTGGCCAGCACTTATTGGGCACATTAAATTCGTCAAATTCCAAAAAAATGAGCTGATAAAATAACTAAGACAGCTGTAAATCGTTAAATTCATATTTTTTTTAGAAGAATATTGCTCAAATAAAGTTCATTAACTATAAAGTAGAACATTGAAGAATTTATGTACAAAATTATGCAGAAAAATTTAATTAAATTTCATTTAAATTTGCTAAAAAAATCTATGAAAACTGCAGGAAGATAAGAATGCAAAATCTCTTTTTGAATAGGATTATTATTTAGAATACGTTTTTTGTCATAAAATTATTAGTTAACAATTTCTTTGCACTCAAAAAGCTCAAATTTCAAAACAATTTAACGTTATACAATACGATCATGCTGCATGACTGGAACATATCGTAAAGTCTTGTTATACGTATTTTGCACTGTCCAAATAGAGAAACGTTAAAAATCAGTCTTGCTCCAGCGTGTTCCGAGACTTTTGGGTGGTTACCGACTACCTATTTGGTCTGCAGCCGATATTTTAGTTTTCCTATTTATTTCATTATTTTTTAATGACTTTTCAAGTATAGTTCTTCCATAAAATTGTATGGCTGCATACATAAATGTGTGCTAATTTGATCATTTGAATTTGTATTTGTTATTTGGCAAGTTTGTTTTAGCGAATTTTCTTAGAAAATAAAGCTATTGCAATGGCTCCAAAAATATTAAAATAAAAATTTTCAAAAATTTTCTTCATCGAAATCTGTTTTGAGGCATTCTGAAATGATTCCTGAATTTTAACGCTTTTTTATATGTATATATATATATATATGTATGTGTCATTCCAGACGATAACTCTCGATAGAATTGAGATAAAAACTTCGTTCTTTCGCCAAAAAATCAAGCATTTCAAAAGAAAGGATGAATTCGTTGGACAACACTTTTTGAGCACATTAAATTGATCAAATTTCAAAAAAATGTACCTAGTAAAAAAATGACAAAAAAAGACTAAACATCGGTGTTTTTATTTATTTTTTAGCATGAATATGCTTTAGCCGTGACCTAACTACCGAAAAATGTCCCACGAGAGTGCAACGAAAGTAGCGCCAATAATTGTGATGATTTCCGCTTACAACTGAGTCGTTGCTAGGGATATGATACTTCGTCGTTTTTCATCCCACAAAATTCGTTGAACATTCGTTCGAAAGCTCTCGATTTATCCAACCATACTATATTAACTACTGCGAAGTGCGTGGCCAACAAGCTGAGTTATGAGCATGGTTATATGAATAATTGTTTACACACAGGTGATCATTCTCAATTATTGATATTGTGAACATGATTGCAACCGCTTGTTAATTTCTGATGATTTCATTGAGCTGGTGTTTCGATTATGTGATTCATAGCAGGTGATCCGAATATTGCGAGAACGGTTAGATTTGTGAAGCGGTGGTTAAATTATTTTAATAGGTAATTTCTATACTTTACACTATAGGAAGCTGTAATTTCGTATGTAGCCTCTTTAGCCTCTTTCTATAATAAAGTGAATGTTTACTCGCGAGTTTATATTTAGGAGATCATCATCTCACAAGAGCTCAATCGTCGTGATCATTTGTATAATAAAGTGAATGTTTACTCGCGAGTTTCTATTAGGAGATCATCATCTCACAAGAGCTCAATGGTCGTGATCATTTCTATAATAAAGTGAGAGCGAGGAGCTAAAACATGATTCCATGTTTTAGGATTGATGGCAGAATGATAAACAGAGTTCAGAGGCCGATGGGGGGTCGGGTTTAGAGAATCGACGAGGAGTGAGTCGTGTACGGCTAAAGCATATTCATGTTTTTTAATTTTAGCCGTCAGGCTCAAAGGAACTGTGGCTTTTTTTTTTTTATTACTCAAATAAAGTTTATTAACTATGAAGTTGGTAATTTAAAAATTAAAGCTCAAACCTATGCTCAAAATTGTAATTAAATTTCATTAAAATGTGCTACAAAATCGATAAAAATGTAAAAAATTCTAGAAATCCAATATCTTTGTTTAAATAATAGAATGTTATTTAGAACAAATTTTTCAGCAATAAAATTTATAGTTAACAATTTTTTGCAGACAATATGACGAATTCGAGCAATAAAATTAATAGTTAACATTTATTTTGCAGACAGTAAATTTCAACTTGAGCGTTGCTAAGTGATGGGAGGCCGAAAATCATAATGTGAACATTTAATAATATTCCAAAATGAATAATCCAGAATATTTAATCTAGTCTCTTTTTAATGGTAGATTATTATTTAGTACGAGTTTTTCACTATACAATTGGTAATTAACTATTTCTTTTCACTCAAAGTCCTCAATTTTCAAAACAACGTAACAAATATACAACGATAATTTACGAAAATTCGCTCATACAATCATGCTGCATGACTGAAACTTTTTTTTTTTTAATTCACTTATATGTGTCATTCCAGACGATAACTCTCCTTGGGATTGAGATAAAAATTCCGTTCTTGCGCCAAAAAATCAAGCTTTCCAAATAAAAGGATGAGTTTGTTAGCCAGCACTTTTTGATTAAATTGGTCTCAAATTTCAAAAAACTTGTTGAAAAAATAATTGAAAATGGCTTAAAGTTGTTAAATTTATATTTTTCTATCAGAATTTTGCACAAATAAAGGTTATTAACTCTAAAATAGAACATCCTAAAATTTATGTACAAAATTATGCAGAAAAATGTACTAAATATCATTAAAATTTGCTAAAAGATCGATAAGAATTGCAAAAAACTAAAAATTCAAAATCGCTTTTCGAATGGCAGATTGTTATTTAGAATACGCTTTTGGCCATGAAATCTTAGCTAACAATTTCTTAGCACTCCAAAAGCTCAAATTTTAAAACAATTAACATTATATAATACGATAATTTACGAAAATTCGCTCATACAATCATGCTACATGACTGGAACTTTTTTGGCTATTGTTATGCACTTATGTGTGATGGCAAATAAAACAATCTATCCATCAGTGTTCGGTCCCGCAGTTCCCTTCCGCCGCGAAGCGACATGAGCGTACGGACGCCTTGCGAGAGCCCGTCCACGGTGGTCCTCGATCGGAATTGACCTCAAAGTGCTTGTCCTTCAAATTTTCTTTCGAAATATGATTTGGGAATATGTTGGGATAATAATTCAGCAAAAACTGAAATCAAACATTGAGCCGTTTTTTTTTTAAATTTAGTTTTTGAATTTTTAATTGATACGTTAATCATGGAAATACGCTAAAATCACCAAAACTCAGAAAAAATATTATTTATGTGATAAAACAGAATCTTCATCTAGTTTCATAATTCTGACCTATTTTGTGATCAAGTATAATTAGAAAAACAAACAAAACAACATTTTAATTGAACAAAATAATGATTATATTTGCATGAACCTCTTAATAAATGCCTGTGTATATGCGTGTAGTATGTGCGTGTGTGTTTATATGTGTACGGTTGTGTGTGAGCTTATAATGATTCATAAAATATATATATCTAAATTGAATAGAAAATAAAAATAATGGCATTTTAACATTTTACATATGCAGAGAATTATATTCGCATACAGCTCTTAATAAACGTTGTCCATACTCAGAATTGATTCGCGATACTTTATATTTGGCCCACGTCGCAGAAAAATCATGATGCACGGCCTCCACTGTAAAAGCGGAGGCAATTTCCGTGTTTGGTACAAAATTCTTCCACATGAAAGAAAACCGTGTTAACTTTTGGAGTGACTGGAATATCCAAATATAAATATGATGCTTTGAATTCACTGATGTATTCACTCAATTTTGGACCCAGCCTGACTGAGAAAGATGCCTTGACAACTTCATTGAACTTCTTGAAAGCATCAACGAATTCGTTCAAAGGAAATAGTTGCCGCATTTTGCTACAGAAACTTGATTTGTTGTTGCGTTCAAACTGTAGCATAAGCAAAAGCTTTTACAGTGAAAAGGCTATGGTGGCCGTGCATCATGATTTTTCTGCGACGTGGGCCCAATATAAAGTATCTCGAATCAATTCAGAGTATGGACAACGTTTATTAGGAGCTATATGCGAATATAATTTTCTGCATATGTAAAATGTTAAATTGCTATTATTTTTATTTTCTATTAAATTCAGATATATATTTTATGTTAAAATTTATATAATGAATCATTATAAACTCACATACAAGCGTACACATAGACACAGACATTTATTGTGTACAAGCGTACACTCTCAGACATTTATTAAGAGCTTCATGCAAATATAATCATCATTTGGTCAATAAAATGATTTTATTTTTGTTTTTCTAATATTTGATCACAAAATAGGTCAGAACTATGAAACTAGATGAAGATTCTATTGTATAATGACACACGAATAATATTTTTTTCTGAATTTTGGCGATTACAGCGTATTTTCATGATTAAAGTATCAATTAAAAATTAAAAAACTGAAAAAAAAAAAAAAAAAAAAAAAAACTGCTCAATGTTTGATTTCAGTTTTTGCTGAATTATAACCCTAACATATGCCCAAATCATATTTCGAAAGAAAATTTGAAGGGCAAGCACTTCGAGGTCAAATCCGATTGCGAACCACCGTGCGTCGCGAACTGGAGAAAATCCCCCCACCCCCGCCGCCACGAGCGACCCGCGAACGCCTCAACGCTCCAGTTGCCTCCTCCCCCTCTGATATCCCGCGATTCGTGCGAAATATCCGATCGCGGGAGGCGGGAGTCAGTTCGGGTAGCGCTCGCGGCTCGTTCGGTGTCGCCCGCAGTCAAACTCGCGTCTTGTTTTCCTCAACGAGTGACAAACCGGACGAGGGGCAGCTGGAGAAAAACAACTCAGCGTTTCGCCTCGTATCTGTGGACTCGGACGACAATATTTCTCTCGCGCAGCTCTGCATCGCTCAACGATAACCTGGTTAGTAAACGATCCCAACTAGTAAACATGTTTATATTTAGATCTGTTTGTTCCCAGATACCCAGTTCGTGATTTTAGACAAGGGGATGCCACCTGGGCCATATTTCATAAACCAACAAGTGTCAAGTTACAAGCCGATTTTATGTACAAGTTGTAAAAGATGAGCGTGCAAGCGTTTCATAAAGGTACAAGTGTAGGCTTGTAATGCGCTGTGAAAATTAACAAGTGTACTGGCGAATGTGGACAAGTTACAAGTGTTTCCCCATAATTTTGAACAAGTCACTGTTTTACAGTTGTAAAAAACGGCGGATTTTTAACCTATGTCCGTTCACATGTAAACTTATTGTTTTTCAGCATTGTGAGTTAACAATTTTTCGGTGTTTAATATGTGGGAATCATCTTCTGCTGAAGAATACAGACGATAAAGAAACATTCAGCGTAGAAGACGCCAAACATTTTTTCGGCCACGAATAAAAGCTCATTTCGTGCGTATTTTTGAGTTTAACGAGAAATTTAGGATGTCTTCCGAAACCCTTGAATGATTCAAATGGTGCGTGACTCTGTGCGATTTTTCCTGATCGGGTATTTTCGATCTCCCTATCATTGAAAAACAAAGTGAAGTGTGAAGATCATCTCAAAGTTACACGTGACATTCCTAACCCAGCAGCATTTATGACTTGATGAACTGATTAATCATTTCCGCTCAAAGAAGGAGAAAAATCCGATTATACCAGCCATCAGAATAAGTTGAACTCAAATACACACTTTCTCCACTTTTCAGTTTATAATTTGTTTGTCTTCCAATCATTACACCTTTTCATGTACGATAAACATCCTATCGTGTACTTAACACCGTTTTTACATAATGATTCGCTGACAAAACTTCAATTTCGGCATCCTGCTTGACGTTGTTCATTTCGTTAGTTCCCACACGCCATTTTTCTTTTCTCCTGCACTTGTAAACTTAGCTTCTACAAGTGTCACTTTTTTACACTTGTAGCTACTCCTTGTTTTTGTGAAACACTTGTTCTAGTTTACTGTGCATTACAAGTACCTGTACTTGTTAACTTGTACACTTGTAACTTGTTCTTTTATGAAATGGGCACCTGATTGTCCCCAGGGCCGTGGAGATAAAATCCGAGCCAGGAGCTAAATCCTAGGGCCCTTAAAAATGGGAAATTATTACACAAATGTCTATCATTTCTGTATTAGATAGCTCTTCTGCGCATATCACTGAGTCTACTCTCGTATATTCAGTCATCACACGTACATTGACAGTTATGACTAAAAACCCGAATAAGATCGAGCCAAAACAACAAAAGTTCTGACTAGTTCTGCATGCCAAGGTTTATCATTTAATAATGATTAACAGGACGTTTCTATTTGTTTTCGTCACGTCACGAGCGTCACGTCACGGTGGGGTTTCTATTGATTTTCACGTACAACCAATGCGTTACTTGGGAAGTGTAACTCCCTTAGTTTTCATAGCAGGAAAATCGTTAGCCACTTTTTGGAATGCTCTCATTTTATCACAGCATCTCATAATCCCTAAGCCTCTGTAGTGTCAAGGAAAGCTGATTTATTACGCTCAGTTATAAACTAATATTGCTAAGTAACCATAATGAACTAATAATGTGTAAAATTAATCATTATTAAATGATATGACTGCAGAACCGTACCTAGGTCTACCGTCCGTTTTTGGTTTATTATTTCCAATAATAAGCCTATGTGATCGTATAGCAAAAAATCCCCCCCCCCCCCCCCCCCCCTCAAACTTTGTCACTTTACGTTCCAAGGTGCGTAGAATCCAAATTTGAAATGTCCGTCCGCCGTCCGCCGTTCGCCGTCCGGGCCATAAAAGGCCTAAGAATTGACTTAAAAAACCCGTTCTTTCGCACATAGACTCCATTTGGGGTCTAGTTGGTCCTAACGTTTAACCATCCCGATCGCTTTACTCGCATAGATGCTATGGGCCAAAAACGGGCGAAAAAGTGTCTTTTTCGAGAATTTGAGTGTTAGACTTACGCACGTGAGGTGGTGAGGGGGGTGAGCGGGGGGTGGAGTGAGAGGAAGATCAGAGGTGGATACTAGAAAAGAGACTGGCGAAAGCCCCAGAGCATGCTGGTTACTATAGCTGGCTATCTGATTCAGAAATAATAAACCATTACCACCATACCACCACCCATAACCACCCACCCCCCCACCCTTAACCATAATTTGCAGCGTTTTTTGTTTGTTATTCACATGTGAGTCCCCTCTGGCATGTTTCTCTCTCAATTTCTTTCTCTCTCCCTTCTTTTTCATTTTAAAGAAAATTGTGGGAGAAATGAACAATATGCTACCGAAGTATGGCTAACATGGCTTACTCAAGGTGCAAGCACAAACGCTAGAGTGCAGCACTAAACAAAGCAAATGCAAATGTCTCTTGGTAAACTATGATCAATGTACAACAGTCTCCCTAACTAGATATGCCCCACTCCCTCCATTATAACCTAACATGAATGTGTTGCGAGAACTAGCCCCCCTCCCCTTCTTGTTTATGAAATTTTAATTTACTGAGAGGTACTACCACTATGTTCAGGCCAAAACCGCACACCTGGCAACCCAAGTTGCCAACTTCAATGACGTCGTTCTTGTTCAATTTGTAGGGAATTCAGAATTTTTGTACTTCTCGTAATCATTTTCTCGTATAAGAATTGTTTATACTGTCGGTACTGTAAGGTCTAGGTTCCTAAATGAATTCCATCGCACCAACTCACTGTTTGCTTTCGTTTATGAGCAAACTTTATATTTGTCAAGCATCATTTTCTCATTGCAAAGTCTCATTTTAAATTCCATTCAACATTAAACGCAATTTTAGCCTGAATAATGAACATGATAATGGATAAAAAGTACTCAGTCATGTAGCATGGCTAATAGAGCAAATTTTCGAAAAAAAGTTGTGAGCAAAACTGAGGGGACAGCCGTATGATGAGATCGTAAAGAAAATAGAGAGTTTTAGTACTTCTCGCATTCATTTTCTCGTATACGAAAATGGCCTTTCCGAAACGAGAAGAGGTTTTCGTAACGTGAAACGCTTTTCGGAACGGGAAGAGTCAGCTTTACTCGTGCTCAGCTTTCGGAGTCGAAATTACGAGACGACAATTTGACCTTTCTCTAGGATAACACTCTGGAATAGCTTAGCAACTATCATGCAGTTGGCATGCACACACACCCACACCCTACTAAATCGCCTGAATTTTCCCCGTGCCATCTTTTGTTGTTGGTTCAACCTTTGTATTTGTCTTTCTTTCGTGTTTTTCCCCGCATCTCGACCAGAAGGGTCATTAGCGGTATTTTGTTTTTGCATTCGACGTTTTATCGAAGATTTCAGCTTTTAGCGAATTTTTGAAGAAAATTAAGCTATTGATCTCGCCTCAAAATTTGTAGAATGTGAATTTTTGAAAACATTTTATGCAGAAATCCGTTTCAGGCTATTCTGAATCATATTCTGAAGTTTAACGCATTTTAGCGAATTTTTGAAGAAAATTAAGCTATTGCTCTCGCCTCAAAATTTGTAGAATGTGAATTTTTGAAAAAAAATTATGCAGAAATCCGTTTCAGGCTATTCTGAATCATATTCTGAAGTTTAACGCATTTTTTTATGTATGTATATATGTATATATGTATGTATGTATGTATGTATGTATGTATGTATGTATGTGTCATTCCAGACGATAACTGTCCGTAGAATTGTGCTAGAAACTTCAAACAAATTTTAAAATGTTAAGGGCACAAAACGAAAGTTCAAGTTCGTTGGCCAGCTTGATCGGATTACATCTTCGGGTTGAAATTTTCAAAAATGTAGTCAAAAATTTCAAAATGGCCTGTTTTTTTTCGGTTTGTCTTGCGAAATAATTTTTTCAGCATACTAACATGTGGTATATTCGGAATCAGCGTAAAATTTCTTATAAGAATATGTATCAAGTTTTCAAAAATTTCAAAGTTGAAAAATCAGTCAAAAATCGAAATAATGCCGTTCGCTGGTTGTAAAAATCGGTAATATTCTTCAAAAATTCGCTCATGGGGTCATGCTGCATGACTGGACTTTTTTTTATGTATGTATGTATGTATGTATGTATGTATGTATGTATGTATGTGTCATTCCAGACGATAACTGTCCGTAGAATTGTGCTAGAAACTTCAAACAAATTTTAAAATGTTAAGGACACAAAACGAAAGTTCAAGTTCGTTGGCCAGCATGATCGGATTACATCTTTGGGTTGAAATTTTCAAAAATGTAGTCAAAAATTTCAAAATAGCCTGTTTTTTGCGATTTGTTGTGCGAAATAATTTTTTCAGCATACTAATATGTGGTATATTCGGAATCAGCGTAAAATTTCCTATAAGAATATGTATCAAGTTTTCAAAAATTTCAAAGTTGAAAAATCAGTCAAAAATCGAAATAATGCCGTTCGCCAGTTGTGAAGATCGGTAATATTTGCATGAAACATCTTCAAAAATTCGCTCATGGGGTCATGCTGCATGACTGGACTTTTTTCATTCTCAAGATTTCGTTTTAAGGTTCATTTTACTCGTTTTAGAGATTCAGGTTCTTCACGGCTGAATCTTTTTGTATGACGTAGAGGTTAGTTAGTGAAAACGGAAGTTAGTGGAAAAAAATTGTCTATTTCCACGAAAAATATGAATTTTTCGTGGAAATAGACAACGTTTTTTTCACTAACTTCCGTTTTGAAATGGGTTTCCACAACTTCGTCGAGAGGGATTTAGTTCGGGTTAGTTAGAGGTCGTTGATTCTAACTTCATGTTATATTTTGGAAATCGTCTACTGTGATAATTGATTTTTGAGCAGTGATTCACTACAAGAGTCATGTTAACGTCTCCATAAGAGTTCTCTTTCGGGCGTACGAAAACGCTACGAGAAATCGATGCAAAAAAGTTAGCATTCATCGTGTCTAACAGCTTGTTTTCGTGTTTACGAGAAATACCATTACAAGAAATACAAAAACTCTCCATTAACGAATCTATTTTCATCTTGCAGGGGAGGAAGTGGCTGGTGGAGCTTTAGGTAGGAAGGTAGCTCCTACCACTTGATGATTGATGATGAATAGAGCTCCTCATTAAATATGCCAACTCATCTGCAGTACTGGTCCTCTTAACACATTAATGAAGATAATTATTTCCCCATACCTACCTACTTACTTAGGTGTTCATTAATCGAGGAAATCACATTCACCTTAGCTTGTGAACCTGTAAGGGTATCGGTGGGGGGGGAGGGGGGGGGGATGAGCTCAATCCCTTGTCCCTTTTATTTAAACCCCTATTATCGTCACGTGGGTTTAACGTCGTCAGCCTCCGGACGTGTGATCGATTTAGAAAATATCAGCCCCTCTATTTCTCCTGTTTCTGCGCTGCCATGAAAGGACGAATGACACAGTTGGTAAAATGATTAGTTGAGCAAGTGGCAATTTTGGGCACAGTCTATCGATTTATCATTATAGACACTTAGTTATTTCGTCAATTTTCACACACACTTATATGACTAACTTTTAGAAACTGTCCGATTGCGCTTCACACTACGATAGTTTTTTACACTATAACCCCTACAGTCTAAATCCCTACCTAATGCCTACAAAGTTACCCTAACGCTTTGCGGGTGGTTTCTTTCGGACGCAACGCGACAGAGGAAAGTTTCGGAACGTCCTCCTGGAGTGTTAGGTAGGCTCATTTGGGAGTCAGAGAAACTATTTGATGGGTGGTTTAGAAGCTGAGAGGCTTACCGTGTTGGCCAGGAAAACGGATTTTCTTTTCGATCCAGATATTTCCCTCCAGCGGCGTGGTTCAGGACTAATTGATCCAGGCTGGTGTTCGATCTCCCTTCTTCGGGGGATAGTAAACTGCAAGCGTCGAAGATTAAGGGGCTGCAGTTGATTGGCTTTCCAGACTGCTCCTCACTTAGGCCTTGTGTAGAGGACGGCAGCTATTACGGCACGACCCCGAGCTCTGGTTGTCAAAATGGTTTTGTATTCTCCTTGTGGGCGTGCACGAATCCCCTGAATTCCTCCATTTTTTGTAAATCCAATTGTTGTTCGCAAGCCTCCCTCCAGTTCGTCCTTTGTGAATCGCTTCAGTTGTTCATTGGCTACAAATTGTGACGTGTGCATCAGGGGCTCAACTTTTCTCCTTCACGCCTCACTGGTAGTGAAATATAGTGAAATTTAACCTAATTTTGACATCACGCCATTTCTTGTAATCTGCTGATAGCGCTTTTGCACGTGACTGCATTCCGTCTGGGAACGGGGTCACAACTGCAAGCTGAAACCTCGGCTAATTCTTTTTTCGGATGACTCTATTGTCAATTGTAAATTTTCAATTTACGATTTGACAGAACCTGAACGATGATAGTCCGTGTTTTATGTTAACGTCCGCTCATCTGCCATCATATTTTTTATGCTACAGAGCGCCGTAGTCCCAAAATCATTTTTAGGCGATCTAAACTACTTTGGTCAGCCATATTTGTGTGTGGATAGATTTTTGGAAGCTTAATCGAATGAAACTAATTCCGACTTTGTAAGTTGACGAAAATTTGGTCAAATAGGCGAAAACCCTTAAATTTCTAAATATTTCTGGTTCTGCAGTAAGATTAGGAATAAGAGACAGTTGGCCTTCTAAAAGCAATAATTTCTTGCAACACGATAACCATATATATTCATTTTTCGAAATCGAACTCAGCATTTTATAAATTGAAATATTCAAAGAAATGTGGTTAAGGGGTAAGGAAGGGTGGTTCTGATTAATAAATGACATACTGACAGAACATTACTATTGTTTTGAAATACTGTTTTTTTTCACGCACTTCTTCTTCTATTCTGTTAGAACTAAAATAAGTTACAAGTAGGTACCCATATTTACCAATCGAGTCAAATAAATATTAGGGTAAATTATTTAGTTCAATCCTACTTTTCCTGGTCTCCAATAGATGTACCTACTACGCAGTAAAAATCTATAAACATTTGAATAGATCAAACAAAAAGATATTAAAAAAAGTCTGCCAAGTTGGGTGTGGCACATTGCTTCCTCGTTTACCTATCATGAATGTATAGATCATTGAAAAGTTTTAAATGGTCTTGGAAATTTCCACAGCGGAAAAGAGTAAATCAAGATCTTTCTCGCAGAAAGGTTATCGTTGATCAAATAATAATAGCACTTTTATGTAGTTATAATAGACAATATATTTATAGTTTAATAAACTTTTCAATCATTCAAGGACAATACCTCTGACTATTTGAATGAGATCACAAAATACATATCTTCAGAATTTTCACATCAGCAGGGGTACTGCTAACAAAGAATGTACAAAGTATTTTCTGTTGTCGGTGTTGGTTGATATCTAATGGTTGAATATTTGCAACAAAATTCGTAGAAGCCATGTAGATATCTGCACTCATGATCTCTGAGAATTCAGATTACACTTATCGGTTCAAATGCAATACATCGGTGATAGTGAAACCTTTTTTGCAAACTCGTTTTTCAAAGGATATGAAACAGAAGAAAATCAGATGGGAACCAAAACAAACACCTTGAACTAATCGTCCACCTACAATATTTGTAAACATGGATTATGCTGTTTGGTAGGGAGACTTCCTGGGACATTAAGAGACAATGAAATTATGGGCTTTTTACTGATCAGTTGAGTGAACTAAATCCTCTCCTGTTCACCCTAGGATGTTGAAACATGATAGCGAGACTCTCTGGGACATCAAGATACAAATAAACTGAGGGACTCACGGGGCACACACACACACACACACACACATATAGATATACGGCTCACAACTCACAAAAACGGCTCTAACTCCCCAATTTTTGAAGTTTTTTTTTCAAATCTGAGGATACCGCGTTGGAAACAACATTAAATTTCCTATCGTTCTGATGTAAATTCCATCTTTTCTGATTAGTTCTAGTTAGTGAATAAATGGCCAAAGTTCAAAATTTGAAAAATTGCATACGAGTCTGCAACACATTGGGACATTTTATGTCTTTAGTTGAAGACAAGTATGTGTTGCAGACTCGTATGCAAGCTCTAAGAGCCACTCAGCTGATCCGGACCCTGGGCATCGTCACGTAAATGTGCTAAAGAGGCTACATACGAAATTACAGCTTCCTAGAGTGTAAAACATAGAAATTAGCTTTAAGAGCCACTCATCTGATCCGGACCCTGGGCATCGTCAAGTAAATGTCCTAAAGAGGCTACATACGAAATTACAGCTTCCTAGAGTGTAAAGCATAGAAATTACCTATTAAAATGATTTAACCACCGCTTCACAAATCAAACCGTTCTCGCAATATTTGGATCACCTGCTATGAATCAAATCATCGAAACACCAGCTCAATGAAATCATCGGAAATTAACAAGCGGTGGCAATCATGTTCACAATATCAATTATTGAGAATTATCACCTGAGTGTACACAATTATTCAAATAATCTTGCTCATAACTCAGCTTGTTGTCCACGCACTTCGCAGTAGTTAACATAATATGGTTGGATAAATCGAGAGCTTTCGAACGAATGGTCAACGAATTTTGTGGGATGAAAAACAACGAAGTACCATTTTCCTAGCAACGACTCGGTTGTAAGCGGAAATCATCAAAATATTTTCGTGAGCAATTTTCCGTGACGTTTTTTTAGTTTATGTGCCATAGCAAAGACATAAAATGTCAAATGTAAAAATTGTCGATTTTTCTCCTATAATTTCATATGTAAAATTAAAATTGTTTATACCGTTGGAAAGGTGAAATTTAGGCCAAGTTTTTCTCGTAACTTGCGCAGGAATTCAGGGGATTATTGTGTGCCGTCCTGCGGTTTAAAAAATATAAGATTTTCAAATTTCGACAATTTTTTCACTTTGGTGTGAATTTTTGACTACTAAGACCAGACTACTAAGATTTTCACACGTTCGGTAACCTATCCAAAAGGAAATTTAACGCTCTTTCCAACGGTATCCTCAAATTTCTATTAACTCAATATGGAAGGGAGTTATAGCAGATTTTGTGGTGAAAGGTTGAAAACCGGAAAAAATCTTAAATCGTAAATAACTCGAAAACCATGCCTCTAAAAAAAGTCTAGGAGGCACTTTTTGTTGAAAATTAGTAGTGGAGTCGTCCACTAGGTGGTTATTAACCAAAAGTGTTAACACCCTGTATATATATATATATATATATATATATATATATATATATATATATATATATATATATATATATATATATATATAGAAACAAGGGAAAGGACAGAAGGAGAGATAAGATTAGGTAATTACCTGGACGTTTCGCTTCTAGCGTTTTCAACAGACACAGACATATATATATATATATATATATATATATATATATATAGGTATATATATATATATATTTATATATATATATATATATATATATATATATACTCGGCCCTTCGGGCCTCGCAAGGGGCTCCGCCCCTTGACCCCGCCAGGGGGGCTTCGAAAAAAAAAAAAAAAATTTTCAGGCCTGGCCGGGATTCGAACCCACAACCTTCGTCTCACGAGAAAAAAAAAAAATTTTTTTTTTCAGGCCTGGCCGGGATTCGAACCCACAACCTTCGTCTCACGAGGAAAAAAAAAATTTTCAGGCCTGGCCGGGATTCGAACCCACGACCTCTCGCTTCCCATCTCGGGACAAAAAACGTTACACAAAAAAAGTGGACATTTTAAAAAAATTATTGGGGGTCGGCCTAAGAATTGCATAGCAATTAATATATATATATATATATATATATATATATATATATATATATATATATATATATATATATATATATATATATATATATATATATATATATATATATATAGGTGAAAAAGCTTT